>PVKP010005790.1:0-87145 GCA_004027715.1 Plecturocebus donacophilus
CAATGCTTTTGGCGTTTTGGTCATGAAGTCCTTGCCTACACCTATGTCCTGAATGGTTTTGCCTAGATTTTCTTCTAGGGTTTTTATGGTGTTAGGTCTTATGTTTAAGTCTTTAATCCATCTGGAGTTAATTTTAGTGTAAGGTGTCAGGTAGGGGTCCAGTTTCTGTTTTCTGCACATGGCTAGCCAGTTTTCCCAATTATTGTTAAAGTGACAACAAAGGATTTAGAATATTACATAAATTTAGTTGATACAACAGTAACAGAGTTTGAGAGCATTGACTTCAATTTTGAAAGAAGTTCTACTGTGGGTAAAATGATATTAAACAGTATTGCACATGACAGAAAAATATTCTGTGAAAGGAGAAGTCAATTGATACAGCAAATTTCATTGTTGTCTTACTTTAAGAAATTGCCACAGCCACTCCAACCTTCAGCAACTATCACTATGATCAGTAAGTAGCCATCAACATCAAGGTAAGACCTTCCACCAACAGAAAAATTATGACTCTCTGAAGACTCCAATGATCATTAATGTATTTTAGCAATAAAGTTTTTTTAATTAAGTTATCTACATTGTCTTCTTTAGACATAATGCTATTGCACATATGGTAGACTACAGTATAATGTAAACATAAGTTTTAAATGTACTAGGAAGCCAAAAGAATTATGTAACTCACTTTATTGTGATGATAACTTTCTTGCAGCGATCTAGAACTAAACTCAAAATACCTCCAAGGCATGCCTTTAATTGATCAGTGTCCTAGTTGCCAAATAGAAACTGCTGTAAGCATGTAGGATAAATCTTTTATCTGTTGAGTACAAGCTTCTTTTCCTGCACAATTCTCACTGTCATTTCAATGTCTCATTTAAATGTATCACATTTTGAATGTTTAAATAATAAGCAAGTAAAATTTTATATTAATTCTCATTACTATAACTGGTTCCAGTGTTAACTTTCTCTGTTCAGCCCAGTGTATCCCAGAGTGTGGACATAAGACAATATTAAACATCAGAGTTATTTGGAGTAAGGAGAAGCTTATTAGAAATGCAGATTCCTGAGTCCCTACCTGCTGAATCAATCTCTTGGCAAGGACAATGGTAATCTTCATTGTTAAGAAACAGTCCCAGTGATCTTTATGTACCAAAATCCGAGTTTCAGTCAAGTAAATGAATACTTACAACCCTTAAAAAAAAAAAGAAGAAAAACACTCTCTGAAGTGTCACCACAAATAAGGAAATTACAGACAATTGCATTTCATAGGATTATAAATGTACAAAAGAGACCAACTGGACAAAATATGTTGATTTCCTATTACTCCAGGCTGCAACTTGTATTTACTCTTGAGTGCAGCACTCACCACAATGTTTGGTCTCATAATATATTTGATATATTTATTTTCCTTCCTTGACTATTAGCTGTTAGGGAGAAGTAACAGTGTCTTCCATTGTTTTCCTAGTGTCAAAAAACATCAATTATATGTACTGAAATGAAAGAATAAATATTTGTCCAGTAAGTAAGCTTATTGAGATATAAGAGTTACCTTGAGAAACTCCATTTAAAGTTGCCAGAAGAGCAGTACATTATATTTCATTAAATCTAGCATACCACTGGTTGTAAAACACACCATTATTTTACGTACTACTAAGAAAGAAAAACTCAGGAAACTAAATATGACACCACTGTTGATTGTAAGATACACTCCACTTTCAAGGATAATAAAAATGTGAAAAAGTGTGTCTTACTGCTAATGACATAGGTTACATAGTGTATGGCACCCTGGTAGCCATAAGGAGTAAACACCCTTCCACAGGAAATGGTTTTCTTGACTGTACTGTCCATTCATTTATGTTTCACCATATTACCATGTAAAGAAAGCAGGGCTGATATTTCTTCAAGAACCACAGTCCGAGAGTTTCTACAGAAAGATATTTTCCCATTGAACACTAGCCAAAATAGATACAATTTACCGTAAAATATGGGTCTCAATAGACACTGACTCATTGTTTATCCAAATAGAGCACTTGTCTCTCCACTCAGCAGGCATTTGCTTAGGCCACAGAGCTCTGTAATATGAGCTTTAACTTGTACTCAGTGTCTAAATGGGATTAATAAACATAAGTGGGTGGGCCAGGGATAGAAGCCATCTATTTAAATGAATTTTAAACCTAATTAGGTAACTAATTGTGCATCAGAACTTAGTTGGTGTACAACATGTCATGTATGGTTAATGGTGATTTAGTCTAAAATTCTTCATTCAGATTGCTTTGTTCTCCATTTTCAATGAGTCAAATCACTGAAAGCTTTAATTTTGACAATGTTCTCTCTTTTAATCACTCTCTGTCTATAAAATTTGCAGAAATTTTAAAATATAATGAATAGAACCTGATGTCAGAAAAATAAAAGTAAGAAAATTTGCCGTTTATAACCCCCCTGGAGCCTTGTATGTGACACAGATTAGAAGCAGTAAATTCTGGGCCACATTTGCCAAACACATAGTACTATATTTGTAATTATCGATATTGCAACACAAAAGAAGCATTGTGTGAATAAAACATCTTACATGTCTAGATAGTGTGATAGTAAATAAACTCTTTAAATATAAGTAATTTCCCCAATTAAACCGTTAAAGCACATGAGAGCAAAGACAGTAATTAATTAAACTAATTTTTACTCAACTGGCCCAACAAGGAGATAGAATTATGGTATTAAGGAAATAAAGGTAATTCATCTTTTAAAGTTCACTTGAATCAGCTCTAGTAGACAAGGCTTAGGATCTTGGTCTCCATATCCACCTCTCTTCTTAAATAACTGGGGAAGTGATGAGGCGTGAGGGATAGTGCTATCAGTTTGGTATTAAGAGGATGCTTACCTTCCCAGCTAATGGCTTGACTGAGCATTCAAAGAGCTAAGGAGAGAACATGAGGGACTCTTCTCCTTCTTACTCTCCATTGCTGTCTCCTCACTAGTTCCGTAGCCCATGGTACCAAACTTTATCCTTTCTTTTCCAGCCTCTCTGCCATCTCCAAGCAGTATTCTTCACTCATGAGAGCAATCTCCTTCTCTTATTGTGTAACCTTAAGAGGAATGCTTGCAATCTGATTTTTTAATCCAGTCTTACCACTGATCTTATTCTGTGAATTCAGGCAAGTTGTTGCCTCTCTGAGGCTCATATTTCTGATCTGTATGATAATACCTACTTCACAAATTTGTTATGTAAGATGATGTATGTGAATAATTAGCATTATGCCAGCATATAGACTGAAACTCATTCAGCAAGCATTTTTTAAAAGCCTATTGTTTGACACTCAAACTGGGTTAGAATGTAGGTGAGCTAAAGATGGAATAGTGAACCAAACAGATTTGGCCTCTGCTCTTGTGAATACCCTATTAAATCTTTTTAGACCTTAGGGTCTAGTGTGAGACAGGTAAACAAACACTTCTAATAAATCACGTTCATGCTCTAATAATGAGATTATAGTGAGCTTTGTGAGGCCCCTGTATTGGTCTAGCAAGAGGCAAGACCAGTTACCTAAAACACAGGTAAAGTTGGCCTGGCCAGCTAGGGCAGGAAAAATTGTTCCAGGCAGAGAAAACAGCTGAATGAAGATAGTGCTTATTTCAGAACGTGAAAGAAGTTGTGTTTATAAGGGATTGGCAGCTCCAACACAATATGTGAAAATAAAAGGGGGGCTAAAATAGAAAATACAAATTTCTCAAAGAATTCCGACATTGTTGTAAAGCAATAATAATATGGTTTGGATATTTGTCCCATCCATATCTTATGTTGAAATGCAATCTCCAGTGTTGAAGGTGAGTCCTGGTGGGAGGTGTTTGGATCCCAGAGGTAAATCTCTCATGAATGGCTTGGTGCCATCCTGATGATAACAAATGAGTTCTCACTCTAAGTCCATGCAAGGTCTGATTGTTTAAAAAGAGTGTGGCACCTTCCCCTCTTCTCTCTGGCTCCTGCTCTCAGCATGTGATACACTGGCTCCCCATTTGCCTTCCACCATCACTGAAAGTTTCCTGAGGTCTCACTGCAAGCCAATCAGATGCTAACACCACACTTTCTGTACAGCCTGTGGAACTGTGAGGTAATTAAACCACTTTTCTTCATACATTACCCAGGCCCAGGTATTCTTTATAGCAATGCACAGACTATTACAAATGGGAAATAAAAAAGGATTTTAAATCAAAGAGGAGCATGAATCACATTCTAGAAAAATCGCTCTTGCTTTAGTTTCAAATATAGATCACAAAGAAGCAAGACTGAAGGGAGGAATTTCAGCTGGAAGACATGAACGCTATTCCAGAAAAGACTGAATGGATGAATGGGATAGAACAAGTGTAAATAAATGGAGATGGATGTGTAAAAACGATTGAGGGTAGAACAAAGTAGATAATGATGATTTTTTTTTAATGTGTGTGAGAGGAAAGGGGTAGAGAGGAGGCAAAAAGTGATGTAAATTGAGAAGTCCAGGAGTCAGTCTTCAACAGAAAAGCAGTGTGGAGTTCAGTTTTAGATATTCTTGAAGTTCCTAGAATTATTAAAATGTCCCCCACCCGGAGGCAGATGAATCCTCCATGAGGAGATAACCCACTGGCAATTGGTTGGCAGTTGGATATACAAGAGCAGAATTTAGTAGAAACTTTGGGACAGTGTCAACATTATTGTTATTTTTAATCTGTTTCATTAATTAACTCATGCTGGATCTTCATTTAAGATGATCTTCCAAGGCTAGCAGTTCACATCATACCTTCTTAGGTTATTGGAGTTCAAAGAATGACAAAATATTGCCATAAAGGGTAACGAGAAAAGCATCTAAGTGTTTGCTGACTCAGACCTCAGGACCCCTAAAGTTTTTCTGAGGAACGGTTTTCCTTATCTCATTATGCAAAGACAACCAACCACATTTGTTGTAGAAAAAGCAGATTTTGTCCAATGTATGCTCTCTACAGCTGCCATTTTGTCACATTTCTCCAGCTAAATAAATCTGAAAAGGCTGCCACAACAGATTATCTCAGCTCACACTGGGCTTTTGTCAAATGTGGTCTGAGGAGAAAAAATGAAAACTGGAGACTTTCTATGCCAGTAAACTTCAAGAAAAATCTGGGTTCTCTCCATACTCTAAAAGGAAAGTAGGTTTGCAGCACAGAAAACTTGATGGAAATATTCTGCAGAGAGCTCCCGCACAAATGGAACAGAACAGAAAAGACAGTGTGCTGATCAGCACCCAAGTGCAAGCAGAAACTAGAGCTGTCCTTAAGCGTTTCTCACTCTGGAAAGCTCTGCCAGGTGCTCTATAACCATGAACAATCTCTATGCCAGTTGCATCAGGTGCTTAAGAAGATGTTTTCCATAAACATTCTAGTAACAGATTTTCCCCCAGTGTTTGCCTTCTCCTTGTGGACTTTGCCTTTTAAATTCATTTTCTGAGTTTCAGTCCATGAGCACCACTTAGATTCAGAACCAGCCTATATTTCCCTTAGCAAAGGCTATCTGTTAAGATTCTTCTTGGCCTCTTTCTGCAGCGTTCCTTTCTTCTGGGTATAGCACAGGATCCTTTCTGCAACGAGGGGCTTATGACCTACAATCAAACAAGGTAGGTTAGAGAATTTCTTTATGGCCAATTATTACTCAGAAAGGCAAGGGAAAGTAGGGTGGTAATGTCAGGCTTCACAGCTGGCTTCGAGGAAAGGGATTTCTGTTTCTGTAACCCCCTTCAGGGAAGAGGGATTCTAGTTTCTATTTTGCCTCTAGGGAAAATGAGGAGTGAGAGGCAGGAGGTCAGAAGATCAGAGAAAAACTTTGCTTTGGAGGCGACTTCCGAGCCCTTGACTTTGGGGTATTCTTTTCTGAACCCCAACAATGGCTACCACTTGTTAAGAGCTTCCTATATAGCAGAACTTTTCAAGTTTTCTAAGAGCATAACTTTTTTAAAAAAACATTAATCCCATAAAAATTCTACAAGATTGATATTTATTTTAAGCATCTTCTTATTTACTCTTTTGGTGAGGAAAGGATTCCAACCCTAGGGTTATGAGGAGGGCCGAATACACAAAACTCGACACCAAATCGATGAGACAAACGACAGCAGGTTTCTAGGCACACACACTCACAGCCCAGTGGAGAAGGGAGGCACGTGCTATACAGGATTACGTGGGGGTTTCACTCAGGAGCAGAGTGAACAAACAAGCACTATGGCAGGCAGGCTTTGGAGGAACAAGAGGATGAAGTTGCCCTGGTTCCCATGAAGGATGTGATTGACTTCTTTGAATAATTATGCAGGCTGGCAAGGAACTGAAACCCACAAAGGTAGCAGAAACGAGATCTTCTCTATTTGATAAGGAAAGTTGTTTGGCTAGAGGACCTTATCCATGGAGCGCAATGAGGAGGGGAATTTGGAGTTAAGACATTTGAGATCCTTCTAATTTCACGAGATGTCAAGGCATCACATATTAAATCATCATTTTAGGCCTCACATCATCATAGTCTTCTCATTATCATATGGAGAAACTGAAATTCAGAAAGAGTTAATAATGTCCTGGGGCCACATAGGTGACAAATGATACAGTGAGGATTTGAGCCCAGGATTCTTGATCTCTAAAGGTGAAAAGGTATTTATTTACTGTCTTAAATAAATATTTTGTGTTATATTTTCGTGCTTGCTCTATCTTCTTTCTGAAATATGAGAGAATACTCTATATAGAAATCTAATCACATTGGCTTTACCTTAAAAATAATCACCTGAATCCTGCTGAGAAACTCTGGAAGGCAGAATAACACACTCCCCCTGTCCCCAAAGATGTCCTAACCCTGAGAACCCATGAATATGTTACCTTTCGTGGCAAACAGAAAGTCAAAAATATGATTAAGTTAAGGATGCTGAGATGCAGCGAGCATCCTAGATTAGCCAGGCGGGCCTAATGTAGTCACATAATGATGCTTGTAAGTGAAAGAAGCAGGAGAGTCAGAGGAGACATAATGACAGAAGCAGAGGTCAAAGTCCAGTAGTTGCTGGCCAGGAGCCAGGAGCCAAAAAATGCAGGAGGCTCTAGAAGCTGGAAAAAACAAAGAAGCAGATTTTCCCCTAAAGCCTCCAGAAGCAATCAGCCCTGCCAACATTTTTACTCTAACCCTGCAAGACTCATTTCTGATGTCTGACCTCCAGAACTGTAAGGTAATAAATTCATGTTGTTTTTAGACCATTACATTTGTAGTAATTTCTTACAGCACAAACAGGAAAATAATACAGCGATGGTTAGCATCAATGCTTACTCCAATATTTGTTTCCATTTTCTTCCCACAGCTCTAATTTCTTCTTAGGACATTTTGGTATTCAAGAATTATAGCCTCTGGTCCTAGGGTCTCTCATAGACCCTTTCATGTCTACGTCTGCTTTACTTCCCAAAATTCTATCATGTCTCCAGCATCACATTTAATGTTACTACTCCATCACATCACTTCCTATTTTCCTCTCAAGGATTCTCGTTCCCATGTTATTTCTGCTTCCTACTCACTTTAATGTGAACCTCAGGTCTTTCCACCTTCCATTTCTACTGCACTGACTCCTTCTATGCTCCTTTTATCCACTTCAATGCTTCTTATCCATATATGATCTACCGAAACTATTTCTTGCTCATCTCAGGACTCAGCTTAAATGCTATTTCCTTGGGGAAGATTTCCTTATACCCCAGACAAACTCAGAACCACATGTTATACAATCTTGTTCTAGTTTTGGCAGCAGTTGCAATTTACTGAATACTTTTCAAGGTTTGTCTTGCCCATTAGACACAGTCCTTGTTAGATGATGGTTCATGTCTTGTTTACAATGTATCTCTAACATTGAGCTGAAGTATGTCTGTCACCTAGTATGTAGTCAATAAGTAGTTGTTGAATGAAAGAATGAATAAATATAAAGCTTCATTGATGGTTCCTGTAACTGAGAAGAAAGTGCAACTCTTCTTCATCCCAATACTAAAAGTAAAATTTTCCTAATAATCATAATCTAAAGAAAATACATACATTTAATATAATCAACAGCCTTGGTACAATATGTGGAATATATTGTATTTAAAAATAGTCAACATTTATATGCCCGGTTTTGTAAAAGTTGAGCTAATTCACTTATCACTAATTCGCTAATTCAATAATCCAAAATACTCCAAAATCTGACACTTTTTGAGCACTGACATGATGCCACAAATGGAAAATTTTATACTTGACCTCCTGTGATGGGTCGTAGCCAGAACATATAGTCAAAGCATAGCCTCTGCTCACACAGAACAGTTTATTCTGTATCCCCAAAGAAAAAATACTCTCCTAAGCCCCTTCAGCAGTTATATATATTTTTCATACATACCCAGATTTCTTCACACAAGTGTACACACAAAGAGTCATAAAATGATATGTATGAAGGCCAGACATGCCACAGATTCCCCATGATTTCCCACCTGGGTCTAAAACTTATGTACATTACTAACTGAACATAGGTCTTATACTTATGGTCTCTGGTATAAATATATACTTGAAAATGTCAAAACATTCTGCAGATATCCCTATTAGTAATAATGATAAGAAAAAGAAGCAGTGTTTATGTTTATGTTTATATATAGCACAGAAAGTCAAGCTGTTGGACAAACTGGAGAGCAGTGTAAATGTGAAACATCTTACAGTACACTATGCAGAAGAGTATGATGTTGAAACGACCTCCATATATTACCTGAAGTAAAGAAAAGGTTAAACTAAAGAGAAGGTTATCACTATGCTGAAAGTGATAAACAAAAGTCAATTTTTAAAAATAGGGAAACATCACATGAAACTAAAATGAAGATCTTGATTCTGTACTGAAAGCAGATCCATCAGCATCATGGTGAATACATGCCACTGAATGGTGATCATGAAACAAGCAAAGATCTAGCATGACAGACTGAAAATTGAATGGAACTATGAATATTGAACAGGCTGATTGCAGAAATTTAAGAAAGGCATGGTATTAAGTTTTTCAAGATTTGCAATGATAAAACATCTGCAGATTATGAAGCAGCAGAGAGATTCATTGATGAGTTTGCCGAGATCATTGCTGATGAACATCTGACACCAGAATAAGTTTATAATGCTGATATAACATCACTGTTTTGTCACTGTTGCCTGAGAAAGACACTGACTACAGAAGATGAAACAGCCCCTAGGGAGACTAAAGATGACTAGGACAGAATGGCTGTACTGGGATGTCTTAATACAGCAGGTATTTATAGGCATAAACTTGCTGTGATAGACAAAAGCTTGGGTCCTCACTGTTTTCAAGGAGTAAATTTCTTTTCAGTCTATTAGTATTCTAACAAAAAGCTATGGATCACCAGGGACATCTTTTCTGATTGTATTCAAAAATATTTTGTACCAGTGGCTCATGCTCACTTCAGGGAAGCTGGACTGCATGATGATTGCAAGATTTCACTATTGCTTCACAACTGTTCTGCTCATCCTCCAGCTGAAATTCTAATAAAAAGTAATGTTTATGCCATGTATGTTATCCCAAATAGGACTTCATTAATTCATCTATGTATCATGGCATCCTTAAATCATTGAAGTATAATCATATAAAAACACTTTCTTGAACACCATGCTAGCAGCAGTGGACAGAGCCATAGGCGTGGAAGGTTTTCAAAAGGAGTTTAGCATGAAGGATGCCTTTTGTTAAAAAAAAAAAAAAAAAAAAAAAAAAAAAAAAAAAAAAAAAAAGACAGAGTCTCACTCTGTTGTCCAGGCTGGAGTATGGAGTACGGTGGTATGATCATGGCTCACTACAGCCTCAACTTCCCTGGAGTTAAGGTGATCCTCCCACCTCACTCTCTCAAGCAGCTGGAACTAAGGCAATTGCCACTATGGCAGGCTAATTTTTGTATTTTTTTTTTTTTTTTTTTTTTTTTTTGGAGACAGGGTTTTGCCATGTTTCCCAGTCTGGTCTCGAACTCCTGGTCTAAAGCCATCTACCCACCTTGGCCTCCCAAAGTGCTGGGATTACAAGCATAGGCCACAAAGCCGATCATGAAGGATGTCTTATATGCTATTGCCAATTATTGGAACACAGTGATGAAAGACACTCTTGTGCATGTCTGGTACCACCTCTGGCCTGAGACTGTGTTTGGTGATAATGATGAACAAGATGATGATTGTGAAGGACTTGAAGCAGATAACTTCAGAGTCAGGAATAATGGCGATGCCAAACAACCACAGATTGTCCTCATGACGGGCTGAAATAGTGACCTCCATACTTACTATGGCTAAATGTATATAAACTTTGCTTCATACACAAAAGTATTTAAAATATTGTATAAAATTACCTTCAGGTTATATGTATAAGGTATACACAAAACAAACACATTTTGTGTTTATACTTGGATTCTGGTCCCAAGATATTTCATCATGTATTCACAAACATTCCAAAACTTGAAAAAAAATCCAAAATCTAAACACTTCTGGTTCTAAGTATTTCAGATAAGAGATAGTCACTGTGTATGTACGTATGTCCATACAATAAATTTCACAAGGCCATTCTTTATAATGTTCTGCTATAATGACCACTTACATAGCAAATTAAATGCCATTGAGTAGTATCAATTCTACAGCTCAGCCAATAAAATATGGTAGAATTTATATCACATTGCAGAGTTTGTGGACTCCAACGCTGACTTGCCATCAGGGCTAGCTTCATGGACATCAAGGCCCTGCACTCAGGTGGGCCTCATGCTCAATTTAATGCTCTATGGTTGCTATCTTGAAATCCTTAATTATTGAACAAGGGCTCCACGTTTTCATTTTGCACTATAATTTTCAAATTATGAAGCCAGCCCTGTTCTTCATGGAAGAATTTATTCTGCAACAGTTTTTAAGATTCTATTATATGTCAAGTACCATTTATTGGGATACAAAATACAAATAAGAGGATGTCTTCAGGTTGGATACAGATAGTCAAATGAAATTTATAAATAATTACAAAATAACTTGACAAAGTCTGTAATGGAGCCAAACAAAAACGACCACAGGAACACTAAGAAGTAAGTTCAAAATCCCGTCTGAGAGAATTAAGAAAGGCTTCTCAGAGGAGATAACATCTGAGCTAGGTCCTCAAGAATGAACAGGAATTCTCCCATGGGAAAGGTCATTATGAATGCAATGATTAGAACTACTTAGTAAGTGTACAAAAAAATGAGAGGATAATAAGATTTTCTGCAACGACTTTTCCAGATCAGAGAATATCTAGTTTATTTCATCACTCCTTAAGAACAAGCCCAAAGGTACTTCCCTGTAACAGCCTCATTGTCCACTTATTCGCAGTTTAAAAAGTCCTGGTCTAATGGAGTAGGGAGGGGACAATGAGCAAGCAGTAAGCACACAGGGGATCTGCAAGAGTTCCCCAACAAGGACTCGAGAAGGTGCAGGAATTGGATACAGAAGATATCAGAGGCTGCTTGGTACAGCTTTCTAAGATCCCCAAGAATCTTAGTCAGGACATTCACATGGGTCCTCTCTCCCTCTGGGAAACTTCACCAAGATCAGCCCATTGGCTTCTTGGCCCCCTCTGGTAACTTTCTCACTTTCTCTCTGTCCTCTTCATCTTTTAAACAGGGTAATCCTTTCCTCTACAACGTTTTCCAGTGTTCCTCAAAGGAAGACTCCCCTGTTTTCCCAAAACCTATTCACTTTTTCCCACCACATTCTTTGATAGCATATTAAATTCTGAACCCAAAGGATATTTGTTTTTTATCTGTCTAATATAGCAGAGTAAAAGAATAAAAACAGAAGAGTTAAGTCCTTACATGAGAGAATTGGCAGTGGATCCTTAGAGCATGAGGTGGGAAAAGATTCTGGTTCAAGATCCTTGGGGCAGGTCCCAAGGGTTCTTGATGAGTTCACTCAGCATTAATGAATTATTATGGATAAGATGGAACCTTGGCTCAACCTTCTCTGAACTCTTTCCTTTTCCAAAAGAGACACCTAAAGAGATCTGGTCATCTCTTACAGATCTAGAAGCTTCGGCTCCACTTTTTTTGTCCAAAGATTTATCTCAGAGGGAATGGTGATGTCTAGATCCTGTTCAGAAAGATGTGTAGAAACTTGTAATCCTGAGGAATTATAATAGCCTGGACTCACAGCAAAACTGTACATATCTAAGCCAAATAAATGTCATCTCCTTATGGGAACAAGGGAAAGTGTCCTAGATCGGCTGCCAGAGAGCTGAAAGTTTGTCTACAACCAGACAGCATATTGTTAAATATCATTTTTTTTGTCCAATATTAGAATCTGCAACTTTTAACTGATTCTACTATTAATGATATATAAGTCTCATAAAACAATTTCAAAGTGAAGTTTTTTTCTGTTTTTTGGAAAAGTCTGTAGAAAATTGATTTTAGTTCTTTCTATTTTAGTTCAGAAGACATATTGTAAAAATGCCGACTCTTCTTCCTCGATCATTCTATAGATTCAATGTAATCACAATAAAAATCCAAGCATGTTTTTTGTTAATATTAACAAGCTGATTCTAAAATTTATATAGAAATAAAAAAGGCCAAAAATACCCAAGGTCAACTCATGGAAGAACAAAGCTAGAAGACTTTACTGCCAGATATCAAGACTTTTCTAAAACTGTAATGAATAAGACACTGTGGGGCCTGGCATGGTGGCGTATGCCTGTAATCTCAGCACTTTGGGATGCTGAGGTGGGCAGATCACTTGAGGAAAGGAGTTCGAGACCAGCCTGGCCCACATGGTGAAACTCCATCTCTACTAAAAATACAAAAATTAGCCAGACTTGGTGGTGCACATCTGTAGTCCTAGATACTTAGGAAGCTCAGGTAGAAGAGTCGCTTGAACCCAGAAGGCTGAGGCTGCAGTGAGCAGAGATTGCGTCATTGCATTTTAGTCTGAGTGACAAAGAAAGATCCTGTCAAGAAACACAAATAAACAAAAAGACATTCTGGTATTGATGCAAGAGTAGAAAAAAACTGACTATGGTATGGACACAAGAGCCCAGAATCAGACCTACACATACATACTGTATCAGCCTGCACTCAAGTCTGGATCTTTCATATTGCCTGCACTAACTGTCTATGCCTTTCTTTCAAAAGGGGAATTGGTTAAAGGGGTTAGGGAGAAAGTCACTAATCAGTGCTCTTGATGCACTGGCATAGGTAAAAAGTCAAAGATTGCAGAACTATAAACCAAGCATGTCCAGCGACAGACATGAAGAGAAAATAGCAGCTCTATGGCAAAATGTTGCCTCCATACAGTACCACTCTTGTGGGTGCACTGCCAACACTGATGGGGGCCTAGGGATGCTGTTGGTCAGCTGAGATGGGAGTCAGGAGGAAAAGCCAGACATGGAGAAGAGTGAGACTAAACTAGAGCCCATCTGTATCTCTGTGTTCATCCATTACCATATCTACCAGAGAAGACCTTCAATACTAATTGCCACTGTCTCCTTAGCCATATTATAGCCATATTCTCCTTCCAAATCTGTTGAAATTCTGCTACATAGACAATTCTAATGGAAAATTCTTCAAATAAAATTTTTGGAAATGCAATTTTCAGTTTAACCAAATTTAACACAGCTCAACTTAGCACATAGAGTCACTTGATTTACAACAAATGTAATATTCGGATGCGATGCAGAAAAGATAATATTTTCAATAAATGTTCCTAGATCAATTAGATATTCAAGTGGAAAACAATAAATCTTAATACCTTGCCCACACCACAAATATAATCAATTTCAGATGGATTATAGATATAACTGTGAAAGATAAAACAATAAAGTTTTTATAAGGATATGTAGACCAGTATTTTCATGACCTCAAAGTAGGCAGAAATTTTTTAAACAAGGCAAAAAGCATTAATGGTAAAGGGTGAAAAAATGTGATCAATTGGATCATATAAAATTGATAAAGCTTTAGAAGAGTAAGAAGGCAAGCCACACTACGGGAGGATATATGTGCAATAAATGTTAGGACAACAAGAATTCTCAAACACTGTTGAGGGGAGTGTGAATTATTACAACTGAGCTGGAAAATGTTTTGACAGCATTTATTAAATATTGAATATACATGTAATCTCTTACCCGGGAATTCTACTCCTTTGTATACACCCAAACAAAATATATACATGTGTTCATCCAGAGAAATGTAGTTGGGGGTCGGGGAAGGTCATAGAAACCCTGTCAAATTTAGCCAAGCCCACCTAGATGTCAATCATCAACAAAATGCATAAGCATATTGTAGTATCTTTGTACAGTGAAAGTCCAACAGTGAAAATGAGTAAATAATGACTATGTCCAACAATACTGATGATTCTCTCAAGTATAATTTGAGTGAAATAAGTTAGACACTCAAGAGGGTATGCTGCTCAATTTCATTTATGTTAAAGTTCAAGTGCAAGCTGAACTAAACTATGGTATGGAAAGTTAGCACAGAGGCTATTCTTGGTAGCGACTGGAAGGGGAGATTAGGGAGTTTGTAGGGTTTCACTCAAAATCTTTCAATGTGGTTCCATCTCATTCAAAACTCATTGAAGTATAAGACCCTACATGATTTGTTCCCTGAACTCTCCCAGTATCACTGTCCTCACTACTAGTCCCCTCCCTCACTACACTAAATTCCTGGAACCTTCCAACCACGTTGCTACTTCAAGGTATTTTCTGCTGCTGATAGGCCTGGAACTTTCTTCCCTCCAGATTTTGGAATGCCTTGCAGCTTCACCTTCTTCAGGCTTTCCTCAAATATGAGCTTTTCAGAGAGGATTTCCACTACCACTCTACATAAAGTTGCTTTCAAACCTACTTTATTTTCTTCATGACAGGTATCAATGTCTGACATATCACTGCAACTCATTTATTTGCTTAATATCTGTCCTCCTCTACTACCAATAAACTCCATGAGTGAAGACTTTGTTTTTTTAATTGCTGTTTCTATGGAATCTAGAACAATGCCATTCTTTAAATGTTTGATTTGGGGGTTTTATGGAGTTTTTAAGACCAAGTCTCATTCTGTCACCTAGGCTGGAAAGCTGTGGCACAAACAGAGCTTACTTTAGCTTCATCCTCCTGGCTTAAGCAATCCTCCTGCCTCAGCCTCCCAAGTAGCTGGGACAACAGGTACATGCCATTGCATTCAGATAATGTTTTTTTAAATTTTTGTAAAGACAAAGTCTCACTATGTTACCCAGGCTGGTCTCAAACTCCTGGGCTTCAAGCAATCCTTCAACCTCAGCCTCCCAATGCGCTGAGTTTACAGCACAAGCCACCATGCCTGGCTCTTTAAATATTGTTTAAACAAGTAAGAGACCAGAAATTTTAGTAACAAGACAAAAAAGGATCACAGACCTAAGCTAGCATCAATACAGGGAGGGACCAGGAAAAATCACATGTCACAGAGAGGTTGCCCATTTGGGTGAGTGAAAAGAAAAGAGTTAGTGTGCATGATCAATACCTTAAGAGCAAGAGATATGATGAAGGTGATATCTACTTGATGCAAATGTTAATATCCCATGAGTTCACTCTGAGAAAGATGGGAACAGGGATCAATATCAACACTTCTGGGTGGTAATAGTTCTTCCCATATGATATTAATCAGAGTCTTACGTCAGGTATGCAAGGCTCTGATTAATCAGGGTAGTCATAGACTATAGGAGAAGATACCACTCAAGCTTCCTGAGGGCTTTTTATGTCAAAAGATTTCATTCTTTCTGATAGATGACTAAGGGAATGGTTCACAGACAACTGAAAAGAAAAAGTAATTTATGTAAACAGAGAGCGATGAAATCAGCTACACAATCAGATTTTCAAACAGCTCATAGTATATCAAATTGTTTGATTGATTTTTAAAGGCATTAGGGTAAACTGCTGTTTATTCATAAATACTGTTAAGACTAGTGCTTTGGTAGATGAATTTACTGAAAGTAGCAGCTTTTAATCTGTTGCCACTACATTGTTCACAGATAGAAACGATAGGACAAATGTTCCCAATGAATGCTTAGTTTATATTTCTTTTCATTCCATATTCACATTTGTCTTAGGTCGTTTGACTCACAGTTTTATCAAATTCACATAAGCAGTTCATATGTCCACATTAGCAGTCTTCTGTTTTGCTTTCCATTATTGGTACTCTGAAAATGTTTATCTTCCTTATTGTCTCTCTGGATCAAGGACCATTTAAAATACTAAGTTGCAATGTGGTTTGTCTTGAGTTTCCAACCCCTAAAAGAATAGTGAATACAATGTAATTAAGTCAATATTTGATATGTGTACATCCCATAATAATATTTCAATCAATTTGGTTTTTAGCACTTTATAGAGCATAGGTCTTCTAACTGCATTTTTTAAGATAGTAGGTTACGCATTTCATTTTCTGGGAATATCTAAGAGATAGTATAAATAGATACATAGTGAATGGAACACATCAACTTTATCAGCTAAGCTAAGTATAAATATTCATCTCCCATGTAACTAGAAGAAAATAGCACTTCGAATCTGGCCTTCAAACTTATTTTCAGGAAGCCATAATGCATACTTAGGTGTAGCATAGAAAATGATGCATTTATCTGTAATCTGGCAATTTACATATATTTTATGAAATCCCTAAGTGCATGTTTACCTAATAAAACCTTTTATTTATAAATTAAGAAAGACAATATGAATAACAGATTTGTTTTTTTGCTAACATATGAAATTCAAATAAGCCAAGATATTAAGATTTAATTATATAAAAATAGAGTAAATAATCATCTTTAGGAAAAGGTTAGAGTAAATGAACTCCTTATAAGCAGCAGGGAAAAAATAATACTCATCTTGCTTATTTTTCCTATTCCAAACTTTTGAGTCTTTAAGTCGACCAATGGGAAATAATAAGCATATGCAACTCAATTTGATCTTTCATTACCAAGTCAATTTCAGTTTCAGGACAGTAACTGTCCAAGATTTTTAAAAACTCTTTCTTATAAAATTAAAACAGCATCTTTTCTGTCACATATTTTCTCAAAGTAAACAAGTAAACAAATTTACTTCTGGTATTACAACTTCCTTTGTATACTTTTTAGACTTATTCATTTATTTCTCACATCTGTTGTATTACTGACATTCCTCACTCTACAAAGAAACTGTCTAAATGCCTTATCTTGGAGCCCCAAACATCTTGCTTTTCCCTGAAGCACTCCTTGTTTACAAATTATTTTCTTCTACTTTGCCGGCATCTCTTCATTTAAGAACTGTGTTTGCCTTCAGTAATTCCAGTTCATGAAAAGTAGGCAAACAATCTACTAAAGTTAATGTGCTAAGGCATAAATAAATAATCTATTGAACTCCAATTATGCCCTATATATTTTCTATTTAAAAGCCAATAAGAGTTAAACCAAGCACTTTGTAATTTGGTGGGCTTGCCAACAAAATGATCGTGAATATGGGCAGGCATTATGAATGTCAGCAGCACATCCTCTAGCACAGTGACATCCTGTTACATGAGTTATGTTCCACTACTTCTGTCATTGATCATAGGCAGCTTTTGGAACCGTGTACACAACTCATGGTCAAGTGTGTTCCTACAACCAGAACAAAGCCCTAGAAGACAGTCTTACATGTTAACAGTGATTGGCCTTTAGTGGGTAGAGTTTAGAGCATCTGCTACCAAAAGGAAAAGTGGAAGTAATTATGAAAAATCCCACCGTTATCCTCTCCCATGCCCAAGGCCTCACAAGTAGAAATGAATCATAGTTAACTTCATGAGTCATCAATATTATTCCAACAAACTATCGTCATCTTCATCCAAAAATATTTACTACTGAGCCCCCTGTGTGCATCCCTGGCTAGAAGAACATTTCAAAAATAGAGTATTATTATGGTTCACCAAGGTACTTACTAGTCAGATAAGGGAAAAAAATAATCACAAAAAATAAATAGGTAAAGAGCAGTACAAGATCGTGTGTCTGTGTGAGTGTGTGTGTGTGTGTGTGAGAGAGTGTGTGTGTGTGTGTAATATGTGTTATATATGTAACACAGCCTGGGTAGTATTAATTTATAATGCTATTAATAAGAATGTTATTTATCTCCTCCGAAAGCTGACAGAAACCAAACAGCAGATCTCCCTCCACTAACAAATGTTCAGTGGCAAAGCCCATATATTAGCAGCATGGGTAGAAATTTTAACAACAATAAAATCATAGAAATTGTGCAGCACAGTCCCATGATTGAGTCACAGAGAGGTGAAGTGGGTTGCCCAATGTTGCAGAACTTAAAACTGGCACAAAAACTCCTGATATT
This sequence comes from Plecturocebus donacophilus, assembly GCA_004027715.1. NCBI lineage: Eukaryota > Metazoa > Chordata > Mammalia > Primates > Pitheciidae > Plecturocebus > Plecturocebus donacophilus. Next base: position 18,309 of record PVKP010005790.1, read on the forward strand.
GACAGTAAGTGCTTAAAGTAATTAAAGAAAGTACCTTGGTCAATATAAAGCCAAGTCAGGAAAAGATGTTGCTATTTCTCTTTCAATACATTCACCATTTTATGTTATAATGTCCAAAATCAATGGCAGTGGGTGGATCTATATTCATGCTGTCAACACAATCTTCAACAGAGCTTCAAAATGAGCTCTCTGGTTTCATAATGATGAGCAGCAAGAAATCACAAACCTGCTTTGAACAAACCATGCCCCATTTTACTGGTCAGATTGTCCAGTCATCCTGTAACAAGCCTCCAAAATGAACTGCCTGCCTCCTGCTGTTTACTCTTCATTTGTTAAGTGAATTTATTGGGGGAAATTCTCACCTACCAGTATTTATAAATAAAAGCTGAAAAGTGACTATTTTATTCAGTTTTCAAATGATCAATCTTGATTATGAGAAATATTGTGCTCTTTTTAAAAGTGAATACCATAGACAGAAACAGCCAGTTCTTGGAAAGATAAAAGTAACAGTAAAGCCACCTTGTAAGAATGCCACCAAAATATTAAGAAAGTTGTTTTGCTTTATGCCCATAGGCGAAACCAGAAGAAATAATATAAAAAACAAAGTAATATCCTAGGTAAGTAAATGAAAATTGCATTTTCTGTCACATATTTTTAATTATGTGGCAGTTAAAATTCCCAAGTGCATATATGCACTTCAGAGTCACTCATGTAACCTCAATGAATAGCTTCAGAAAGGACTCTTCTAAATTATTTACCCATTAAGAAGAATATTTATCTCTTCAGAAGGACTGACAGAAACCAAACAGATCTTTTCTTATTATGAAATGTTTGGTGGTAAAGCCCATACATTACCTGCCTGGGTACTAGCGGCCTGCAGATGTGAGAGAGATGAATAGGGGATGAAGAAGTCTCAAAACACTCAGAAAATTATGAGTGGATTGAAACTACTCAGCACGCTTTCTTAAAGGGTAAATATTTCCAGGTAAATGTGGTGCAAATTTTAAAAGACAACATAAATCTAGTAGAGTGTATCCAAATGTGTTTGACATTTGTACCACATAGAATCAGCCCATATGCAGTAACCTAGTGGAGATGGGAGTGTGGGGAACAAAGTCTAGTAATAAATAACCAAGTATCTTATTGAAAATCATTCTTATTCTCTTAATTTAGCCAAGTGCTTGGTTTATAACTAGTAGTTAACATATATTTGTTGTAAAAATATGAAAGGATAGATAAAATTTGCTTTCCAGACACAAAATAGGGATGAATGAGGTAATCAAGAGAAGACTATAATGAATTTAAGAATAGGAAAGAATTGTTCTGTTGATACATAAAACCAAAGTGAAATTTGATTGAGGAAGGGTTGGAAGCAGGAGTATTTACCCAAATTTAGATTACATAACCCTTAAGAGGGACAAAATTAAGCTGTACTTTTGTAGGGCATGGTGAGGGTGAGGGGCTGAATTACCTTATGACTTTCATTTGAGAACTTCCTTTTTTAAATTATACCAAAAAAAAAAAATATATATATATATATATATACTGTAAAGTTCAACCAGTATCACAAAGCTTTAGCCACATCTCAATTAAATAGCACAGGGAATTACGTAAGGAACCCCCACAGAAATGAAAAGCTATGCAAGCAGCATTCATCAAGTTAAGTTTTGGGTTTTTTTTTTTCCAAAATAGAATTTTAAAAATAGAGAAAATAAGTGATAGTGATTCTCATCTTTTATGTTTTTATCATCTTACCTTGAACCTTATACCCAGATCACTAATTATGTAGGGCCCTCATTAGTTCAGTGAAATACCATAGCTATGAGTTTTTGTCTGTCCCTCACAATGGAGATAAACATGCCTTCTTTTTATTTTTTTAGGAACCCTTTCAAATCCATATAAATAACAGTACTTTTTACTCACCCAGCCAAGGTGGAGGCACGTGACATCATACTTGCCTATCAACACAGCCTATTCCTCTGGCCAGGAAAAAATGCATAGCCCAGTCTAGGTCTATACAAAGCAGAATTTTTTTCAGAATTACCCTGACACAAAAGACGGTCAATCCACATTGGTTAAATGAATATTGAATAAATGAATGAACAAGCTAGTGGGAATAAGTTATGACTGTTCTTTCCTTAAGGTGAATATAACCCTGGCTCCAGTTTTCATTAACTTACTAAAAGAAGCTCATCATCTGTAGATGATAATAACACCAAGATTAAAAAAAGAGAGAGAGACAAGCATAACTAAGAAATGAAGAAAGAGAGATATAACTTCATGAAATTTTCCTGAAATTTCTGGTTTGGGGAACTAATAAATTTCTGTTTCCCTGGAGTAATCCTGAGTTTCTACTACTTGTTCAAGGAAGGTCATGACAAATAAAACAATCGTTAGTAGTGTTTTAACAAACTCTAGTATACCTAGTGGAAACAAGGATGATTAATTGTTCATTACTATATATTTAAATAAAATGTATATCATTGTGGATATGAAGAAAATTCAAAATTGCTGTCGGAATAAACAGAAAATTTTGCTCACAGTGCACTTTCAATTCATAGTTGCTTCCACATTAAGCCTAATAACCTTACTTTAGGAACAAGCAGACTTTAGTAAGTTCATATATGCTGTATATCCTGAACAATATAGAAGACTCTAGATAGCTAGACATTTGCTATTTCATTTTCGTGATTTAAGACTTTCATGTAGTGTTAGAAATTTAAAATTTATTTGTAACTCACTCTTGCATTTCCTTTTTACTTATTGCTTTGAATGTCTACTTTAAATTTATCATCAGCTAATGAGTTTCATCTTGTGGATACGAAGTTTTGAAATCATAACCTTAGATTTCTACAAAACCACAAAAGGTATTTTACTCTGTAGTGGGCTAAAAGGTATCTTAAGTGGTAATTCTGGTGAAACGAATTCCCCTTTCAGCCTGTGGAAACCACGTGAAAGAGATCAATATATTTCATTCCAAAATATACTTCTTTGACATGTTTTGAGATGGCCCTTCAGAGAGCCTGAAAACAGAGTAGCCCTGCAAAACTACCTTTTATAGAGGAGATTTTTGTCTGCAGAGAATCTGCACTGATGAAACCAGGTTTTCTCTGAGGCTCTGTCTCATCTGTCTGGATCTAGGAAAGAAGAACTGAGAGTCTGACACCTTTAAAGGTCTGAAAGAAGCATTTGTCTGTTCTTTCTGGGGGCTGCTACCCACTTTTGCTTCCAAGCCTCCTCTTCTCTTCTATAACCTGCTTTGCCACCACAACCTAATTTAGCAGCACAATCCATTTTGACCATTTTGACCATGCTTGGAGTCTTCATTCTTTCTGTAACCTAAAGATGGTATCTAAGCTGCTGAAGCCCATTGGAAGGTTGGGGTGATCACCCTATTGTTCTCTCTCATGTACACATTAGTACATTTGTATGCCTTTTCTCTTGTTAACATGTCTTTGGTCAGCTTTTTTTAGTGATCTTTCAGAGCACAAAAATGAAGTTTTTCCTTGGCCCCTACCCAAGCTACAACCATCAACTCTGCCTCAAAGTATGGAAGATGAATGAGAATACAGTATCTCAATTACAATTTGACATTCATTTAATAAACATATGTGGCACACTCACCATTAGAGAAGTATTGTTCTAGGTGCTAGAGATAAAACCTTGAAGAAGTACAATGGATCCTGACATTATGACCCTGTTATTCTAGAGGGAGACCAAGATTATAAAGTAAATGAGATAATTTCAAATAGCAATAACAAATTTGCATATAATTTAAAAGGCACTATATTAAAGAAAGACCAGATTAAAGAAAACCACTATGGGGAGATGATGTTTTAATTGAGACTTAAATGAAAATCACCAGATGTATGAAAAACTGGAAGACAAGCATTTGTCAACCTAAAATAATCAAAAGGATCAGAATCTAGTTTAAAGAGAATTGATTCAAGCACAAAGTCTGAGGACAAGCTACCTGGGAATCACAGATTCCAAAAGATAAAAGTCAGTGTCTCGAAGCACAGAAGTTTGGGATCATGTATATAGATAAAGTTCAGGGAAGCTGAAGGGAATTTCAACATCCATGCAAAGCCAAATATATACTTACAATGATATGATTAGTCTAGGTGGTATATTTCTTTTTGGAAAAGGTATATTTAACATTCCACACTGAAGATATAACAGTCACAGGGTCTTGGTTGCCATCTGATCTCAGTTAAGTTGAAGGCAATAAAGGAGGCAGTTAATCTACAACAAAGGTCAGTGACTAAAGCGGGAGCAGTCTAGTCACCGGTCTCTCCTAGTCATTTACAGAACAGGAACAATGAGAGAGAAAGTTCATCTATAATCTAAGGTGCAGAATTGCCAACCTGTTACGTGACTCAGTCTCCAGGGCTTAATTTTTCCCTTGGCATGATAAATTTAGAGGGTCGTGAAATGTTATTTTCTTTTACACACTCTAAGCAGAGGCAGCTGGATCTGCAAATGCTCTAAAGATGCAGTATGTTTGAAATGCATGAAAAGCAGATGGATACCTAATGTGGCTGGAATGTGGGCAGCAAGAAGTGTGGTAGACCATGAAATCAGAGGACCTCTGTGGTGCTGGTAAGTTTGGAAAGCTATTGCGGAGTTTCAGGCAGGGAATGAATCTTTCCATTCACAAAGGTCACTATGGCTCTGGTGAGAGACTAATCTGTAGGGCTCAAGGTTAGAATTAGGGACATCAATAGGAAGCGAATGTAAAAGCTCAGGGGAGAGACAGTGGTAGCTTGGACTAAGAGGTTACAATGGAGAGCAGTGGAATACTTAAGAGACTATTTGGTCTCAATCTCCTGACCTTGTGATCTGCCCACCTCGGCCTCCCAAAGTGCTGGGATTAAATGCCCATCAATGATAGACTAAATAAAGAAAATGTGCCACATATACACCACAGAATACTACGTAGCCATAAAAAGGGATTAATTCATGTCCTTTGCAAAAACATAGATGAAGCTGGAAACCATCATTCTCAGCAAACTGACACAAGAACAGAAAACCAAACACCGCATGTTCTCACCCATAAGTGGGAGTTGAACAATGAGAACACATGGATACAGGGAGGGGAACATCACACACTGGGGCCTATCGGCGGGTAGGGGACTACGGGAAGGATAGCAAGGGGTAGGGGAATTGGGGAGGGATAGCATTAGGAGAAATATCTAATGCGGATGATGGGATGATGGATGCAGCAAACCACCAACCACCATGGCAGTTGTATACCTATGTAACAAATTTGCACGTTCTTCTGCACATGTACTGTTCTGCACATGTACCCCAGAACTTAAAGTATAATAAACAAATATTTTTTAAAAAGAAACTATTTGGAAGTACAGATTGTAGGATTTCTATGAGGCAGGCAAAGGAAGAGGAGAAAATCAACAAATCCCATAACTGCTGCTGATAATGAACTTTAAGAATGTGTCAGGATGGTTTTATTAACTCTAGCTAATGTGGCGTTCTTATCAAATCTCCAAGTTAAACTAACTTGTTAAATTTACTCTCATTTTACATTTAGTGTCATAAAGTAGAAGTGACTAAGCCAATTAATATGATTGAGAGTATAATTTATGACATGATCTACTTTCCATCGCAAGGCAAATAATGACCTTTAAAAGAGATATATTATTAGGGAGAAGATGATGATGGGTATTTGAGCATGTTAGTTCTTAAAGTTGGACAGTCTTATACCACATTATACAGAAATCGCCTTATGATTACCTTTAGAACTTCTCTTTCACTATTATTATCCTTAGCTATTAGTTTTCGTTTTTGTGTATGTCTTTGTAGCTTATTAAATAGTAAACTTACTTATGCTTTTTAGATCTTCCCCATCATTTAACACATTATTTCCATAATAATGACTCAATAAACATTTTCCAGTGCACAAATCAATTCCTCTTGGAGAAATATCTCCATCATCCTCCCCTTTTCACAGTTTATTCATTCTTCCAGTACAGTTCGGCCACAAATCCTCTAAAAGCCTCTGACGCCTCCTCATTCTTCCCAGAGTCACCACTTTCACTGAACTGCTCTTTACTCCCCTGATAACACGGCAGTTGCTGGACCATATGGACAAGGAAATCAGTCCCTCCATCATTAATAGAACTTTACATCTCATATTACAAAAGTTAAAATCTCACCTAACAAAGGGAAACTTAATGATTTACTCCTCTCGACAAACACTGAAATCCCTTTTTAGATCTCGAATTCGTCATTCTCCTGAACAAATTCAATAAACCCTTTAAAATATCCTTAATGTTTTACTAGACAATAATTGTGGCTGGTACGCTATTTCAAATACTGTATTTCAGATTCAAAATTTCAATGGTATTTCTTTCAAATAGCCTAAAACTCACCAAAAAATAATAGGATCTACTTTTCCTCTGCAACTGACCACTCACCAGATCTCATCTCCTTGACTTAAGTGCATAGGCACCTCCTTTACTGCAAACCACTAAACAAATCTTTAAGAGGGAGTTTCATACTCAAGTGTAAAGGAAAATCTTTAATTTTAATGTGTTTAGGAAACAGCAGGTGGTACTCCCCAGTGCCTGGCTGGTGGGTACAAATAAACCTCTATCAAGATTTTGAAGCATGTTTCTTTTTTATGCAATATCTTATCCACTAAACCATATAAGCTAATACTCACCACAAAGTCTGTAACAAATTTTTTAAATAAATTACAGTATATATTAATTAAGAAATCAATGAGTAAGTAAATTAATAACTGCTTTGATGGCTATTATGTTGAGGGCAGTCTCATTTGAGTCGATTTTTTTTTAATTTTCAATTTAGTCAGATTGCATTAAAAAACCTCCTTCATGCAAACACTCCAGAGTAACTGTGCAAAGTTGCTTAGAAACTAAATGTCATCAAATATTAATAAGATAAGCCAAGGGAAATAAGGTTGTAATTTATCCTAGATTAACAAGGGCATTCTTCCCCCTGAAGTATGAACACATATAGAAATTTAAAACTCTGACCCAGACACCAGACAGAGGTATGTGGGTGGCCAAGCTAACTACAGAAAGCAGATTGAGTGTGGTGTATTGGTAAAATTAAATGGATATAAAAACCTCCAAAATGGTGAACAAAGACCTTAAAAAATGCTGCTATTTTTCCATTTGAATTTTCTCCCAGAATATACAACTGTCCAAAAAAATCTAAGAGCAAAATAAATTTAAAGGTATATTCTAATAATCTATCACACTGTGCCTACCATAATTAAAACAGTCCAGGATCTCTACTCTAGAGTCTACAAAGGCCTCATGTATTTGACCTAAGAAAAAATAGAAACAATGCCCTGGCTTGATAGAGCTCCCATTGAAAAAGGAAGAAAAGAAAAGGGATTCTATAAAGCTCACACTCAAATGAGTTTCCATTGTGAAAAATATTTTATTAGATCCTGAAACTAAATACTGAAAAAAAAAAAAAAAAAAAAAAAAAAAAAAAAAAAAAAAAAAAAAAAAAAAAAAAAAAAAAAAAAAAAAAAAAAAACAGAACCAATTGGTTATTTTAAAAAGTTAGGCATCCTGAATCTTCCCCCACATCATGCTCCTGCTAAGCACAAGAGAGCCACCATCAGCCCTAGAACTTATCTCATACATAATTGATATGTGGTCATAATAAGAGAATTGGATTAAGAGTCAGAAGAGCTGGATTTTAATTCTAACTCTGCAACCAATTGACCACTTGACCTGAGGCAAATTATTCACTTCTCTGTGCCTGAGTTTACTCACCTGGAATAAAAATATCACTAATACCAATCTCACATGGCTATATAAATATATGTATGGTATAAGCAGAATAAACTGTAACTCTGACATTGTGTTAGGATAGGTCTTCTGTCATCCCAAACTCTTCCCCACATGCTTAAAATTTGATATTATGAAAATAAAGATGCCTTGCATGTATGATTAGTTATAAACTTTTAAGTCATTAACTAGTAAGAAATAATATGATGTAACTAACTGGTATCACATTTTCCCTGATGTTATGTAGTATGGCCGCACCTCTGCAAGAGAGCCTGGATAAATAAAGGATGTATGGACTAGACCCACCCTGGAGGAAAGAAAACTGTACACTAGACCAGAAAGAAACTATTCAAATAAATCTGAAAAAAAAAAGTCAAAAATCAAGCTGGGATGTAAAACTGTGTCTAAAATTGTTCCTCCAAGCTGATGCCATTTAGCTTAATTATACCTATTGAGCATTAGTGAACCCAGTCGTGCCACTGGCACCTCCTGGCCACAAACGGGAGCTGGCAAGCCCTGCTCTGTTCAAAAAAAGGAAAAAATGTCTTATTTCAAAGCCAAAGAGGAACTTATTGAAAGGAAGAAATGATTTTGATTTTCTCGAGGTATAGGAACTCTTGACATCAAATTGTTTCTCTAGGATATAGAAAGACAAGCATAGCAGTTTTATTCTTTGGAAAGAAAAATGAAACAAAATACAAACTCAAGAATTAAAAATCAGATATTTTGTACTCAACTGCCTTTAAACTTCCATTTGAAAATCAATGGATTAAAATTGCCAGAGAGAGCACCCCAATGTGCTATCTTCAGGTCATGTACACATGCTGTAACAATTTATTGCCCTATGTGTCCGAGGTGGGCCAGAGAACTGAATATGCCTGTGCCCTTATCTCTAGTAGTAGGGGCCAGACCAATTACAGCATATGTAATGGACAAAGTGGCACTGCTATTCTGCTTGCTTTTCTTTCTTTATGAATAAATATACATGGGTCATGTATGTGTGTGTCATGTATCATGTATATATATGTGTGTGTGTCTATATATGTGTGTATATAGAGAGACACACACACAAACTACATGACACATGCAAATGAAGTATATTAATGGGGGAAAGAAGAGACCCAGTACCACCTTGAGAACTAGAATACACCATATGCTTTAAACTGTTGGCTCCTTCCCAAACCCAATTGCCTGTTTCCAGCCATATTGAGTCACTACTGTGTACATTATATTTATCATTTTATTGCTTTTGAACAAAAAGTTTTCATCACACATATGTGTACTTAACAATATATATTTTAAATTTGTTGCTCTGGAGTTTATTAAAATTATATCATTCCGTATATATTTTTAAGGTTTGTTTTTTCTTTTAACAACATGTTTCTAAGCTTCATCCAATTTCCAGATAGGTGTCATTTATTATTTCTCACTGTTGAATAATATTCCATGGTGGATTATCCCACAATGTATTTAATTCCTGTCATGTTCACTCCTGCTCTTATAATTGGTTAGTAATACTGCTACAAGCGTTCTTGCTTATGCCCCTTAGAACACAGAAGCAAGAGTGTCCCAAGGGCATATACCTAGCAGAATTGCTGGATCATAGGTTGTATTCATCTTCAACTTTTAAGAAAAATACTAAATTGTTTTTCAAAGTTATGGTTCCAGTTTATGCTGTTACTCATAAGGTATGAGAGTTCTCCTTACTCCACATCCTTACCAGGATTGGCATTATCAGACTTCTTTGTTTTGTTTTGTCAGTTAAATGGTTGTAAGTAGTTCCCTGTTGAAGTCATAATTTGCATAAAGAGGCTGAACTTCTTTTCAAATGTTAATCATTTTTATTTCTTCCTTGAAATGACTGTGCACATCCTTTGATCAGGTTTCTATTGAATTGTTCTTTATTTCCTTTGCAGATTTATTTTAGCTTCTAATCTTTAGTTTGTCTTAGGTGTTCAAAATATCTTCTCTGATATTTTAGTCTGTCCTTTTCACTTTCTTTATGGTATCTATTAATGTTAGAGGATCTTTTAATATAATAATGCTCTCAACCGTTTGTTGTATGGTTATTGCTACTTAAAATAATCTCCTGTTTTTCTTCTACAATTTTTCTAATTTTGCCTTTCACATTTATGTCTTTAATCAATTTACAATTCATTTTCAGGTAGAGAGAAAGGTGGGGATGATATTTTTGTCACATGTTAGCCAGTCATCCCAGTATCATTTCTAATGACCGACAATGCCCTTCTCTCTACATTTTTGTTACAGTCTTAACTATTTCATCTTGATATGTCAAAATCCAATTGTATTATTAAAGTGGATCTTATGTCTAGCCACCTAAGCTCTCTTGTTAATACTATGCATTATCTGTGGATATTTTTGGGCTTTCTATATAGATAAGCCTATCATCTAGGTAATTAATTTTGTGTATTCCTTTCTGTGGTAGGCTGAATAATGACTTCTCAAAGATATAAAAATGCACATCCCTAGAACCTGTTAATTTGTTACCTTACATAAAGAAAGGGATTTTGCAGATGTGGTTTAGTTAAAAATCTTGAGAAGAAAAGAGTATCCTGAATTATCCAGGTGGACCCAAAGTAATCACAAGTATCTTTGTAAGAGGGAGGCCGAAGGAGATTTGATTACAGCAGTAGGAGATGTGAAGAAAGCAAGAGATTGTAATGGTTCAAGAAAGAGGGCATGAGCCAAGGAATGCTGAGAAAGTTTAGAATCTGAAGAAGCCAAGGATTCTTCCCTCAAAGCTTCCCTCTGCTGACATCTTAACTTTAGTCTAATAAGATTAATTTTGAACTTCAAAATTCCAGAACTATAAGCTAATAAAATTTTGTTTTTAGCTACTAATTTTGTATTACTAATACACTTTTTAATAAGTTTCATTTATTTTTCTTGCCTTATTGCTTTGACCAGAAGTCCTAGCAAAAAGTGTCAGCAAGTATTTTTGTTTCTAATTACATGCTTTTCAACAGAGTCTCAAATATGATGAGATAGAAAGTCCACAATACTCTAGACATTTTCCAATTTATTCAAATTATTTTCTAAAGTTTATAATTAAGACTGGAAAATATACTGTGAAATATTCTAGGCCTAACTTCAAATAGTAGCCACCTAATTGTCATACCTATAAAAATGATCCCTGCTATAACCATCTGGTTCACATATATTCTTTATTCATTTGTGATTGACTCCATCTCTGTAAAGAACTGAGGTATCAAAATTATTAGAGTAAGAAGATTAAAAATTATAGCAAAATAGCATAATATTTTTAGGAGGAAAGAAACAGACGTACCAGGTACCTGCAATGAGTAATGAGCACAGTGGGAGTTCTTAAAACATTGTCAGTTTGTGGGACTTAATTTACAAGGTAAAGACTGACTTACCCATTACTTAAATATGAGTGTCTTGTAGGTACATAAATAGCCATAATTGTTAACAGCAATATGATATCATGAAGATGTAGGAGTCTCAACTGTTATTTGATAACAAGGTTGGTGAAATTTGGGGAAGTTTCATTAAAATGCACTCTTTATCACATGGTTTATAGTGTAATAATTTTTTAGTATGTAAAGTTGATCATTTATCTATCTAATACAGTGCTTAAATTAATTATAAATATAGTGTAACAAAAGTAGGCAGAAAAAAAGCAACAGCCCATTTTTGTGCAAGTTATGGCCTTTCTTAACATCATAATTCTTATCATTCTCCTGAGGGAAAAATTATTTATTGTTTTCTCCATTTAATAAATTGATTCAGCCCAGCAAGAACTGACCAATCAATGGACTGTAAACTCAATTCTGTAAAATTTATTTTAGAAAGCAATAAAAAAATTTTAAGGGGGCTGTTGTATAGCCTACTTCCTCAGTGAGGACTAAAATAATTATAAAACTATAAATTCATGAACTTTAGTGGCCTCTTTAAAAGATTATTTTGTGCTCTCTCATATCTGGATAGATTTTTAAAATAGTTTCGTATTTCTTGAAATCTTTGCTGCCTTTTCTATTCTAGTCTTGTGCCACAGAAAATGACTTCCTTGGTTTTCTAACAGTTTAATTCAGACACATTTTGGAGACATACATACAAGATAACCAATAATATTTTTTGCACCAGGTGGAGAAGTCTGCTTGCCAAGGTTTTAAATCCAGGACTTGCTTTTCTCATAAGCTGCACCTTTTCTCTTCTGATTTATTTCTGAAGAGACAGCTCATTGCACTGGACTTCTTTCAACAAAGGAAAACATCAATACAAATACAATGCATTTTTCTCAGCAAGTAATTTTATGGATTGATCATGTGCTGCTTTAACTTTCTCACTACAGCTATCCTTCCCTCATATGGACTCACATTCCTGATACATAAAATAAAAATAGAGAAAAAGACACATAAAGATTTCACCTTGAAATGAACCATCTACCCATTTCTCAGGATTAAATGTAAAGCTGAGTGGGAGGAATGAAACCATGTTTCAATAAACTTGACGTAAATTAAAGAAAACACTCTCCCAATTCAAACATTCTCCTAGGATCTATTGCTTTAATCTGCCTTTGAGGCCCCAGATGAGGTACTCTAAATAAATTGAAAAATAGGAAACAAATGTTTGACTGCTTAGGCTTAGTTCTGATGTCTTAGGAAAGAGTAATAATATCTAACATCTATTGAAAATCCACTATAAACCAGATTTCAGAACATTTGGTGTGGTTTGTATATCTTAATTTATGTGGTCCCCATAAAAACTCTGTGAGTCAGGTACCCATGAAGAAACTATTAAGGCATGTAGAGATTAAGTAAAATATCCAAAGCCATAGCTATGCTCCCTCTTTAAAAAGTTCTTGACATTTCACATTATCCAACTTGCTCATCAGGACAGGAGACAAGATAGAGATTTAATAAATAACCCTAGGTAGAAGTTAACTATTATACTAATTCCCATAAATTCTGGTGGTGGTAAAGAGTCAGAAGGAAGCCCGAATCCAGTAGAGGAGAGAGCACTACTGCCATATCAAGTGTAGTGTACTGAACTCTAAGGAAAAAAGACAAAAAAGGGAAGTATAATATCTGGTTCCTGTCCTCCAAAGTTTTATATTCTAAGGGTAAACTTAGATATTCACATAAAACAATTCATTAGTAATTCAATCCAGTACCTATTTATTCTATTCAATACCATAAACATTTGCTGAGAGCTTACTCTATTTTATAAATTAACTAAAGATGCCAAAATCAAGGTCTTTATTCAAGAAGAAAAATGAAGAAAGCATGGGATCTGTTTGAAGGAAATCAGGGTTTATGGGGAACTAGATTGTCAACTACCAATCCAAATTTCAATGTGGCCAATGCACTCAGGCACTAGGTACCCAAGAGGAAGGTGTGACTCACATTTCCTAGAAGACTAAGAGATATATGCCAAAAAAAAGTAATTCTTAAGCTAAATCTTAAGGAATAAATCTGTAGTAATCCTATGAATTGAATATTTCTCACTTGAAAATATAAATTTTCATTGCTAAATAAAACTATCAATTGCATTTGACATTTCCTTAATCCATTGTAGCTATGTAAGCCCAAGAGTATAGTCTATTCATGGACACAATTAAACTTCATATGTTGCAAATCAGTCTAACTTGGGGCACGACATTTGGAAAATTAATTTAGTAAAAGGCGCATTGCCAGGGTGAGGGATAAATGATCTCCAAATCACTACCCCTATGCTGGCTAATACAAAAGCTAGTCAGTAACTAGATAAACACCCTTAATAAAGATAATTCTCCAGTTTTATTCATTGCAATGCCTTGTTTTTCACATATTTCAGGAATCTAAGGATTTGGAAATATATCGTGGGCTATTGTCATCATATTTTTAAAATAAGATCAAAATCCAACATTTTGACATTCATCATTAGTGTACTACTTCAGGTGCATTCATTCTTTGAATACATTCATATTGAGAACCCACACAGTGCCAAGCTCTGTTCAAAGATTGGAGGATACAGATGTTAATAAGGAAAGCAAGATTCTCATTTTGAGGAAAACTACACTCTAGTAGAGAAAAAAAATGACAATAAATATGTAGGAAGTGAATAAATAAGCGAATATTGGATAATATTAACAAGTGCTGTGAAGAAAGTAAGTTTAAAGGGTAGTAGGTTAGAGACCAAACTAGGGCTGTAGAAGGAATCTACTTTAGTTAGAACGACCTAAAAATCCCTCTCTGATAATATGACATTTTAACCTAAGACTAGAATGATCAAAAACTACCAGCCATAAAAGATCTAGTAAAGAGAATACCAGAAGTAAGAACAGCAATGGCAAAGGCTCTAAGAAAGAGACAATGAAGGAATGCTTGAGGGACGGAAGGAAAACCAGAATGGCTGGAGAATAATCAGAAGGAATGAGGATGACCAGAAATGAGACCCCAGAAGAAGACTCTAGACACATCAAATAGGGTTTTTAGAAAATAAGGTAAGAAGTTTGGATTTTCTTCCAATTGCCATGGAAAGTCATTGGAAGAGGATAAGCAAGATAATGCAATTAGATTCAAACTTTGAAAAGAACTGTTCTTGCTACTGTGAAGTAAATTGACCACAGAGGAAAAAGAATGAAAGTGGGAAAATGGATTAAGAGGCAAGTGCAGTTGTGCAAACATGAGATGATGGTGGGTCAGACTGAAGTTACAGGAGACAGTAAGATGCGGTCACGTTTGCCATGCACTTTGGAGGTAGCGCTAGCAACACACTTGTACATTGGGGTTTTGTCTGTCAAGGTATGAGGGGTTCATTAAGATTAAAGCAAGAAAAAAACTGAAGAAGAATTGGAAGGAAGAAAAATAGTTACCTTTTGCCATGGTAGGTTTGTGTGATAAATGTTGACATCTGAGTGAATATGCCAAATATACTTCCAGAAGTATGGATTCTGTAATTCAGAGGAAAGATATAAAAACTTGGATTTATATATGCGTTTTAATATTATGTAGAGAATATTTAAATCCATGGAATTGGATAATAAAAAATTAAAAGTACACAGAAAGGGTAAAGCGTGGTGGCTCACACTTGTAATCCCAGCATTTTAGGAAGCCAAGGCAGGTGGATCACCTGAGGTCAGGAGTTCGAGACCAGCCTGACCAACATGGTGAAGCCCCATCTCTACTAAAAATGCAAAATTAGCTGGGTATATTGGTGCATGCCTGTAATCCCAGCTACTCGGGAGGCTGAGGCAGGAGAATTGCTTGAACCCAGGAGGCAGAGGTTGCACTGAGCTGAGATTGCATCATTGCACTCCAGCCTGGGCAACAAAAGCAAAACTGTCTCATATTGCTGTGGACTCCAACACTTTAGAATCTGGCAGAGGAGCAAGAGATTGAGAAAGAACATACATCAGTGAGATAGGAGGAAACCAAGCAAATGTGACATCTTAAAGGCTTAGAGAATAATTTCAAAAAGGATCCATTTGTCAGTGATTGCTGTGAGGTCAAGAAAAATAAGGAAAAATCATTGACTTTTGAATGTGGTAAATTAGATGGCCCTGGTGACCTTACCAAGGACATTTCAGATGCTCAGTAGCAATGAAAGCCTTATTAGAAGAATGTGTTAGCTAGCTATTGCCGTGTAACAAACCACCACAAAAGTCAATAGATTAAAAGAATGACTATAATTTCTGTGGGTCAATTGAGTGGCTCTGATAATCTGGGACAGGCTTACCTGGTGTCATCTGGGCTACCTTATGTACCCACATCAATTAGTGAGGTAGTCTAAGGTTCAGCTGCTTTAGAATGGTCTTGGTTGTGAAAATGTCTCTGTTTTGCAAGGTCTCTCAATCTCCCAAAGGACAGCCCTGGCTTGTTTTCAGAATGGTGGAAGACTTCTAAGAAAGAGGGCATAAGAGCACAAGGTCTCCTAAATTTTTGGCTGAAAACTGGTATACCATCACTTCCCCACATCCTATTGGCAAAAGTAAGTCCAGTCTGTATTAGTCTGGTTTTGCATTGCTATAAAGGAATACCTGAGATTGGGTAATTTACAAAGAAAAGAAGTTTATTTTGGCTCACAGTTCTGCAGGCTATTCAGTAAGCAGGGTTCCAGCATCTGCTTCTGGTGAGGGCTTCGGGAAGCTTGTAATCATGATGGAAGGTAAAGGGAGAATCAGTGTATCACATGGTGAGAGAGAGAGCAAGGCAGAGAAGGCACCACACTCTTTTAAACAATGAGATCTTAAAGCAAGAACTCACTCATTACCCTCAAGCTGTTTATGTGGAATCTGACCCCATGAACAAAATACCTCCCACCAGGTCGTACCTCCACCACTGGGGATCATATTTCCATCTGAGTTCTGGAAGAAACATACATCCACACCATATGAAAGTCCATCCCAGAATCAGAGTGGGTGAAGACTACAAAGTTAAAGACCAAAGGTCATGACTACAGGGAGGTTATTAATTAGAGCCCACAATGCAATTAAGTTGCCATAAGTTGGCCAGACAGTTGAGAAGAGAATGGGAGGACAGTTCACAGAGGCAGTCACAAATATTTTGAAGACTTTTTCTGTAACAGGTAACAGATAGATGGGTGCAAAACCTAGAGATGCAGTGGAGTCAAAGGTTCTATTCTGGTTGCCTACTAGATTTTCATTTTTTAAGATGGGATATGAAACAGTACACAGCCTGATTGAAGTGATTCGAGAGAGAGAAAGAATTCAAGAGATAAAAGGATACCCATGGGGACAAAGTCAATGAGTAGATAAGCTAAAATGAGAGGGGCTGGCCTTATTTAAGAGCAGGGATGATCCCAGCACTTTGGGAGGCCGAGGTGGGCAGATCACGAGGTCAAGAGATCAAGACCATCCTGGACAACATGGTGAAACCCCGTCTCTACTAAAAATACAAAAAAAATAGCCAGGCGTGATGGCATGCGCGTGTGGTCCTAGCTACTCAGGAGACTGAGGTGGAAGAATCATTTGAACCCAGGAGGCGGAAGTTGCAGTGAGCCGAGATTGCACCACTGCACTCCGGCCTGGTCACAGAGCAAGACTTCATTTCAAAAAAAAAAAAAAGAGCAGGGATGTGTCTTCAAAAGTAACAGAGAGGGAGAAAAAGAGTACAACATATACTAACTTGATTTCCTTAATGTTGAATTAGATGTTAAATTCAGAATTTTTAAGGCTTAAGAAAACCCTATCAGCTCAGGGAAGTCTTATTAAAAAAAGAAAGAAAGAAAGAAAAGACACCTGCTTACAAATCAAAATTACAGAGGACTTTTCATACCAGGGGAGTTTACTTCTGCTATAAACTAAAACTGTTAAGAGGCAAAGACAAAAATTAGTTCAGAAGAATCACCTGGGATCAGTGTCTTGATTCAAAAATCAAAATATTTCACAGTGACTTGAAAACCTGTGGCTAGGTATCTAATGAGGTAAGCTGTGTTCTTAAAGAAGTCACTCTTCAATGTAAAATGCTAATTTGAATCCACTGTACAAACTTGCATTACTACCATACTCCTAGAATGTTAAATTTTGAGCATGGAATATTGAACATCTTTTATTTCATTAATCACTTGAGGAATTGAAATGCCATTCAGTTAAAGTTTACTTAAATTTGCAAACCACTACATGCATAAGAAATTCATCAACTCACTGTAGAGAGCTGTTGAACAAACTGTCCATGACGTGGGTCAAATATGTTTGAGTGCCTAATACCATCTATGCAAATTAGTACAGATGGAGGTGGTTGGAGAAGAAAAACTTTACAACATTAAACCTTTAAAGCCTGAGCTCATTATGCAGCTTTTATAAAATTTTAGACATTAAATTGTGGATTGAGAAGGAGCTTTGTATGAATTTGACATGTAGAGTGACTGTTTCAAAATCAGAGGCTTTCATTCAAAATCAGGTTATAATTTCACTGATAATTTAGACTGACTAAATATGTAAAACTGAATTTTTTGTGTCAATTGTTAGGTCTTTCTTTTCACATGAGTTAAAGCCAGTGTAAGATAACTTCTAGGTCAAGAATAGAAGCATCCTAATTTCAAAAGCTTCCCTGTAAAAATCTTCTTTATATATGACTTCCTCCTAGGTCAATTGCTTCAAGCTGTCCATGAGGATCTTAACAGGCGTTAGGAGCAACTAAACACAAGATGTGCTTCTTTAACGAGTTCCTGACTTCTATTTGCTGTTAAAGATAACATTCCAAAATCAAAACTGTTTCAATGTTCTTCATCTGGCTCTAGGAATGTCTAACTATACCACAGCCATCACACGGAGGGACAAGCAGATAGTAGGAGATATAGTAAGGGTCACCACAAATAGACCAACTGACCATCAGGAACACAGGATACAAGAAAAGAAAGAGCCAGCTGAACAGACCAGAGGCAGGTAAGAAACAACGCAGGTTTAATTCATTCACGTAAACATTTACTGAGCACCTACATGACTCAAACATGATTCAGAAATAGAGATGGGAAAGGGGTACATAACAAGGAAGACATATAAGCAAAAAATATTAATGTAGCACAATGGTAAGGCCATACACAGGATTTCAAGGGTATATGTGACCCTTGAAAAAGATGGATACGGCCAGGCACAGTGGCTCACACCTGTAATCCCAGCACTTTGGGAGGCCAAGGTGGGCAGATCACCAGGTCAATAAATCCAGACCATCCTGGCCAACATGGTGAAACTCTGTCTCTACTAAAAATATAAAAAATTAGCCAGGGCGTGGTGGTGCGTGCCTGTAATCCCAGCTACTCGGGAGGCTGAGGCAGGAGAATTGCTTGAACCCAGAAAACGGAAGTTGCAGTGAGCCAGATGGCACCACTGCACTCCAGCCTGGCAATAGAGCGAGACTCCATCTCAAAAAAATAAAAAAAAAGAAAAAGATGGATACATGACCAAGTCTGGGACACCAGAGCAGATATGCTGGAAGATATATTGCCTGAGCTGTATCTTCAGGGGATGGATAGGAATTGGTGAGGTAAAACAGAAAATCTTGAGGCAAGGCAAAGTTCCAAAGCTATGAAACATCATAATGTCTACCAGAAACGTACAAGCAGTGAGTCTAGAGTGGTTAACAAACTAGGTCATGGAGAACACTTTGCTAAATCTGAACTTTATTCAGTAGTTAATAATCATTTTTTCAGATTTTTGAATGCAGGAGTGCCATAATTTGAATGTGTTGAGACTGGAGACCAAGAAATCAGGGAAATGCTGGACACAGTGGCTCACACCTGTAATCCCAGCTCTTTGAGAGGCTGAGACAGGAGATCGTATAAACTCAGGAGTTCAATACCACCCTGGGCAACATAGTGAAACCCAGTGTCTACCAAAAAAAAATATTAAAATATTAGCCAAGAATAGAGGTGCACACCTGAGGTCCCAGCCAGTCTGTAGATTGAATTGGGAAAATCACTTGGGCCTGGGAGATCGAGGCTGCAGTGAGTTATGATTATGCCACTGCACTCTAGCCTGGAAGACAGAGCAAGACCCTGTTTAAAAAAAAATGCTAAGCAGGGAAGAGTCTAGAGTGTATATCTAAAAAGGGAGGAGCCATAACAGAAAAAATAAATCATAGAGTTGGTGGGATTTGGGAGATATATGGAAATGCAAGGAGTTTTATTCATTTTCTTTTAAAAAGTGGGGTAGAGCAGCGAGTTGGTACTGCTAGAGGTATCATGATCAAGAGGCCAGACAGGGAAAGCAGCTTTCAACCGTAACCTCATCCCTGAAAATTGTGAAGTCCTTCTCCTATAAGAGAAGTCCATGTAGAGGTGATCCCAGACATCTACAAATAGAGTCTAAGGCAGATATAGGGATATCTTGTTTTATTGTGCTTCACTTTATTATGCTCTGTAAATACCATGGGTTTTTTTTTACAGATTGGAGGTTTGGGACAACCCTGCATTGAGCAAGTGTATTGGCACTGTTTTTTCAATAGCATGTGCTATTTTCATGTATCCATGTCACATAGTAATTCTTGCAATGTTTCAAACTTTTTCATCATTGTTATATCTGTTATGATGATATGTGATCAGTAATCTTTGATGTCACTATTGTAATTGTTTTTAGGCATCACAAACTGTGCCCATATAAAATGGAGAATCTACCCAACAAATGTGTGTGCTCTAACCTCCACCAACCAGCGCTTCCCACAGACCTCCCTATCCCCAACCTCCCTGTGTTTATCTCCACAGACCTCCCTATCCTCAGGAGAAAACAATACTGAAATTGGCCAATTAATAACCCTACAATGGCCTCTAAATGTTCAAGTAAAAGACAGAATTGCACATTTCTCATTTTAAATCAAAAGCTAGAAATGATGAAGCTTAGTGAGACAAGCATGTCAAAAGCAAAGATGGGCTGAAAATTAGGCCTCTTGCACCAAACAGCCAAATTATGAATGCAAAGGAAAAGGTATTGAAGGAAATTTAAAGTGTTACTCTAGTGAATACACAAATGATAAGAAAGTGAAACAGGCTTATTGCTGATATGAAAAAAGTTTTAGTAATGTGGATAGATCAAACCAGCCATAGTATTCCCTTAAGCCAAGCCTAATCCAGAGCAAGGCCCTAACTCTTCAGTTTTATGAAGTCTGAGAGAAGTGGGGAAACTGTAAAGAAAAGGTTGAAACTAGCAGAGGTTGGCACATGAGGTTTTAAAGAAAGAAGCCATCTCTCTACCATTAAAGTACAAGGTGAAGCAGCAAGCTCTGATGTATAAGCGGTAATATTTTTCCAAAATGATCTAGTTAAGATATTTGATGATATGGCTACACTAATCTACAGATTTTCAATGCAGTCAAACAGCCTTATATTTGAAGAAGATGCCATCTAGGACTTTTATAGTTAAAGAGGATAAGTTAATGCCTGACTTCAAAGCGTCAAAGAACAGAAAAACTCTCTTATTAGAGATTCACGCAGCTGGTGACTGAATTAAAGCCAATACTCAGTTACCATTCCAAAAATCCCTAGCGATATTAAGAGTTATGGTAAATCTACTCAGCCTGTGCTCTACAAATGGATCATTAAAGTCTAGATCACAGTATATCTATTTACAACATGGTTCACTGAATATTTCAAGCCGTTGAGACTCATCTCTCAGAAATAAAGGCTCCCTTTCAAAATAGTCTGATCACTGATAATGCATCTGGTCACCCTGGACCTCTGATGGAGATGTCCAAGGAAATTCATGTTGTTTTCATGTTGCTGACATAACATCCATTTTGCAATTAGATCAAGGAGTAATTACTTTCAAGTCTTGTTATTTTAAAAATATGTTTCATAACACTATAGCCAATATAGATAGATTCTGTCTATGAATCTGGGCAAGATAAATTGAAAACTTTCTGGAAGGGATTCTCCATTCTACATGCCATTAAGAAATCCATGATCCATGGAGGAGGTTAAAATATCAACATTAACAGGATTTTGGAAGTTGTTGATTCTAACCCTCCTGCATGACTTTGAGAGATCCAAAGCATCAGTGGAGAAAATAACTGAAGATGTGGTAGAAATAACAAGAGAGTTAGAATTACAAGTGGAGTCTGAAGATGGTACTAGATTGTTAACAATCTCATGATGAAACTTGAATGAATGAGGAGTAGCTTCTTACAGATGAGAGAAGGAAGTGGTTTCTTGAGATGGAATGTACTCCTGGTGAAGATACTGTGAACATCATTGAAAGGACAACAAAGGATTTAGAATATTATATAAACTTAGTTAACATAACAGCAAAAAGGTTTGAGAGGATTAACTCTCTCAAAGTTACTAAAGAATTTCTCCTGTGGGTAAAATGGTATTAAACAGCATTACATGCTGTAGAAAAGTCTTTCTCAAAAGGAAGATGTGGCAAACTTGTCTTATTTTAAGGAATTGCCACAGCTAACCCGGCCTTCAGCAACCACCACCGTGATCAGTCAGCAGCCATCAATATCAAGGCAGATGTTCCACCAGCAAAAAGATTATGACTTGCTAAGGGCTCAGATGATTATTAGCATTTTAGCAATAACATTTTTAACTAAAATGTGTACATTACTTTTTAGATATTCTACTGTATACTTATAGGCTACAGTATAGTGCAAATATAACTTCTATATGCATTGGGAAACTTAAAAAAATTATGTGACTCACTTTATTTCCATATTCTTTTCTTTTGTATTGATATAGAACAGAACTAGGGTTGTGTACTTCACTGAGGTACATATCTCTCTGAGGTATGCCTGTGTAAAGGTGATTTGTACCATAAGAAACCTAGGGCACCTATGAAAATAATTTTTTTAATAAAATAAATAAATATAAGGGAGTATATACAATGAAACACATCTTGGATCATCTGAAAGATAAAATGACATAAGCCTAATAGGGTTGAGTTAGTAGTTACCACAGCACATCTGTATCTGCAGACTTTAGATAAAAATATGTAATCTTTCAGATTGAAGTAGTTTGTTCTGTGGCTGATCAAACAGCATACAAGAAAAACCACAAATATTCACATTCAACTTTTGCCATCATCAAAATCAAACTAAACTAGATAAAATTTGACAATTTAACCTTCAATTTCTTCTCACCAATGAAATCCAGTGTTTGTATTCAACTTTCTTAAATCTTTTCCAGTAACTTTTGATCACTATGAATTAACTAGTTAGTTAAAGCCATTAAGGAATTTTTTAACTGAAAAAGTTTTGGGTCAGGATTTTAATAGTTTGAATGGTATTAGAAATACTAATTATTAAACTATATTGAATAATTTTTTAACTGTTACTGTTCAACTGTGGTAAATCTTTATAAAGTGTAGCCTATAAATATTTAAGCCAATATTTCCTAAGATATCATTTATGAAAAAGATCTTCCTGGGTTGTAAAACTACCTAATTCTTTGCTTAGAAGATAGAACTGAAAGACCAGGACTTGTTACATAATCTGAAATCTAGTTCTCTCTGGAAGGCTTTAAAAGATGTAGCTCAGACATATTTTTTAGCTGTCCTCAGTAGCAGAATAAGCTAAATCTCTTTTTCTAATTGTGACATTTCTGCATCTGTGTTGTCATGTTATATGTCCACGTTCTGCTCCTGTAGTTATTATAAAACCAAATTTCCAGTAATTAAAGAGACAACTACCCATGTTACAGCTATAAGACCAGCTCTCTAATGGGAATGGAAACAACTCACCAAGGCTGAAATCAAATCCTTTTAATGGGCTTTCAACTTGCCCAGGAGGAGATCTATTCCAAGCATAAACACAGTCTTCCAGAGATAGTCTTTTTATGTTGCTCTTAAATGTCTAATAGGTATTCCACATCAGCTGTGAACTTGTGAACCCAGAAGGGATTTAGGAGTTTTTATAAGTTCAGTGCAGTAGAGAACACACACACATATACAATAAAAGCAGGTATAGCCATTGCACTATCATTGCTGTAAAACCCACTGTCTAGTATCTTCATGTCCTAAAAGATTTATTTTTAAATTTACAATGTAAAAATACCTTCAAAATGGATTTCAGTGACTCTATAAAATCAATAGCTATCCACCTTTACATAAAAATGTTTAGGAACTGAATGGAATGTTGTTTTGTACCGTTGAATTTTTCAGTTAGATATGCATTTTATTACCTTCACTTAAGAACCTTACATAGTAAACTTGTTCCTGAATAGCATAAATTCTTCATAATGGTGATTTTTTTTAAGGCATTCCAATCTTGAAAGTGCTAGCTGAAATCCTTTGTTAGCCCTTGGGGACTAGTAATTTCACAACTTCCCAATGAAGTATTTAAATTGTCATACTTAAATTCTAATACTTAAATCTCTATTTATGCAGCAGATATGATCTTCAAAAGGTCTGTAAAGTAAGAATTTTTAAATAAGTTACAACATGGTAAATAACTGGGGAATTGGCTAATTAAGTAAAATATATATAACAGTAAATTATTTTACATGGGGAATCCTTCAGTAAACTGAAAAAAAGTAAGATCCTTTAATAAATCGATGTTGTAAATTTAGATTTTTGTGTATGAAATTTTCTTAAACTCAGGCAGGTTTCCATATCTTCTTGCTGAGGAAGAAAGCATTCTAATTGCATGAGTTAGGACTTTGGTGAGATTGCTCAATCTTTTCTCTCTTTTTTTGAGACAGAGTGTTGCTCTGTCACCAGGCTGGAGTGCAGTGACACGATCTCAGCTCACTGCAACCTCTGACTCCTGGGTTCAAGCAATTCTCCTGCCTCAGCCTCCTGAGTAGCTGGGATTACAGGTGCATGCCACCACGCCTGGCACTCAATTATTTAAACACTGGGTAGGCTGCTTTTTAAAAATATCACTTCTATAATGGCTGACCAGATTAATGCCTCTTTTTCCCCATTTGGTTATCTCAAATATCCATGTATCAGGAAGACTTTTTAGCTGTAATCAACAGAGCTCACTCCATCCAATATACAGAATAAAAGTAACTGTTAAAATTTATGAGAGGGAAGGCTGAAGATATCTAGCATGCATACTATGCAGCCAGGAAGAATAGCTGAATTACACCTATAGAATGTTCCAGTAAACGTCTCAATGCCACCACAACAGCCCAAGTTTGCACTACTTACCCAGAGCACGGAGCTATAATGCCAGGATGACTTGCTTCTGTGACTTCTGAAAGCTCATTTTCTATTACCTTCTCATGATTTCATTCCCTTTGGTGTTACTGCTTCATGTCACTCTCTTGTGAACAAAGTCCCAAGTGGATTTCCTCCAATCTGCATTCCAGCTTTAATGAAAAGTGGGAAAGCATTTCTGTCTTCTACCTTAAAATGATATATGGTGAGGGACTCTATCAGGGGTATTCATAAGGGGCTGGGAAGGCAGTAAACAAGACAGATGTTTACTAGATGCCCAGCATAGCATAAATGAACTCCATTTTCCCGTGCCTAAACTCCCAACCAGTAACAACTGCACAACAAATGCTTATATCTAACATAACGCAACTACTGTTTTCAAAAATGAAAATGTATTTGCTATTGTCCTTTTTTCGGGGACAATTGGTTGCTGCATCCAGCTCCAAGTCTGGGACCAACTGACCCCATCCTAATAGTCTGCAACAAAAGGATAAAATAGAAGAGCCTACCATCATCATTACTGATAATGAAACTAAACAGGTAAATAGCAAGGGTGCCATCGGGATAAATAGAGGTAAATTAGTTAACACAAAAATTTGTAATATTTTCAGAACAATTAGCCCCCATGAACAAAGATTGCTCTCTGCTGCCTACAAGTTGAGCATTCAACAGTGATGTTAGTCAAATAGGCCTTAGGGGATGCCACCATGGTCTGCTACCGTGACTACCTTTTTAGTAACTCATTGAGCAGGCACTGGGGCTGGGAGATGACTGGGGACAAAATGGTCACCATGCATACTTAATTAACCAGAGCCTCCTCTATAATGGATAGTATTTGCTAATATTCAAATGTTCTCACACTATTCTGAAAGAATCATCTGCATTCCAGACCTTCTTGCCACAAACCCTCCAGTCTGTCCATTCAAAGTCCCTTGATTACTGAGCCAAATCATTAGCACCTCTACATGAATCATTGTAATTGTTAGTAGCAGCTGGTACCTGCATAGCATTAATGAATCTACTTTTAATTCTTGTTCTCTTCAGTCAAAGGTCACCGGAAACAAAGGTGGCATAGGATGGCAGAGGAGTGTTGGCCAATTGGGGAAATGCCTGCTAACAGTGTGGGCTACCTGCTAACAGAGTTTACTTTATGTCATGTCGATGCATATTCTTGGTTTACCATGGAAAGTACTCATTAGTTCTAGATGTCCTGGTTATTAGTTTCACTATCAGTAGTGCTTCTTTTACTTTCAAAAGTGTCCTGGCTTGGATGATAAGTTACATATTCACCTTACATATATACTACTTCCATTTGATTATAAAGTGCTGCAAAGCATGCCTAACTTTTCTGGGTAAACTGGTTCACCGAGTTATCCAAATTTATGATAATGTGTAGCTTAAGCATGGCCAGTGATCAACTGTTTAAACTCTACCAGGACCTATTAGCAAGAAGAGAATAGTTACCTATCAAAAAAAGGCATGGCTTTGCTCCAAAACTCTAAGGATCTCTGCTGTGATTCTCCTAACAGCGATTTCCACAAGTAACCTGAGGTACTACACATACTTTGAATACCACTGCATGTTGTAAGTCATAAGAACCAAGTAAGAGAATAAATTACACTGTACCCTGACTCAGATGGAGATCCTTTCCTTGATGTGGGGCCTTCTCAAATTTGACAGTCTTTTTGGTAATAGGGTAAATGATTCAGCACCTCACTCCCACATATAACATGCAATTCTTCAATATGCAAATGTCTACCAAGTATGTGCCTCTTTACTAGTAGTTATGGTGTACAAAGTGCGAAACTTGTCTTTCACAATGAAGAGAATATCCTGGAAAGTCTCTTAATAGTAGATCCCTTAAAAAGTTAACAGGCCAGGCCTGGCGCAGTGGTTCACACTTGTAACCCCGGCACTTTGAGAGGCCGAGGCGGGCGGATCACGAGGTAAAGAGATTGAGACCACCCTAGCCAACATGGTGAAACCCTGTCTCTACTAAAAGTACAAAAAAATTAGCAGGGCATGGTGGTACGCGCCTGTAGTCCCAGCTACTCAGGAGGCTGAGGCAGGAGAATTGCTTGAACCTGGGAAGTGGAGGTTGCAGTGAGCCCAGATCACGCCACTGCACTCCAGCCTGGCGCCTGGTGACAGAGTGAGACTCTGTCTCAAAAAAAAAAAAAAAAAAAGTAAACAGGCCAGCCTATTTTCATGCACTTTATCTGCCTCCCTCTAGCACTGCACACCAAGGCACTAGAACACCTGCTATCCCCTGACCCCCTAGTTATTTCAGCATAGTAGTATCAATGTGGTAGAATACACGATGTCCTGTAGAATCGTAAGAATACCAGGGTGCCTGAAGACATACATTTGTCTTCATGAATCTGAAGAGTTAACATGGTCCTTAGATAAGATGAGAAAAATGTATTGCTTTCCCTGTAAGATAAAAGAAAACTGCTTTCATTGTTCTCTGTATATTGGAATAGATAAAAAGTAAGTGCCATATAGTAGATGCCAGAGACTGTTAATTTGTTTCAGTAAAGAGATAACACCTGGAAAAGCAACTGAAAATTAGTCACTATCTGAATAAGCTGATAAAATCATGTCACCTTTTTCAAGACCCATATGACTTCTGAATGGCCAAACAAGTAAGTTAAGTGAGGTTCCCATTGATCAGCAGTGTGCAATGCCCTGAGCACAGTTACCCTTTAAAATGAGAGCAAGTTTGGGAGGGTTTGGTGGAAGATTTAAGTCAAGTTCTTGATGTTATCAAAGAACCTTTCATCAAGTATACTATACCTTCTATACCTTCTCTTTTCTTTTTCCCCGAGTGCCTGGTTCTGTTAACTGACTTTGTTCTTGGAATTAAAGAATTCCATAACTCTCTACTATTGTGGCCCAAGTCTCTCTCTCTTTTTTTTTTTAATCAGACCTAGAATGTTTGTTTCTTAGTTTGTTTGATTTTAATTTCCTAGTTCAAATGAGATTTTAACAGGTTATCTATTTCAATCTTAATGATCCCATAATCAAGTGGCCACCTCCAATTCTGCCTAAAGATTACATTATTCCAATTATGACTATAAGAGACAGGAAAAAGCAAACTGTGTTTTCTAGTCTCACACTCAACAAAGAACATTTCTCACATTAGATATGTGGGGGTTTTCACCCACATTAAGCAATTTTCCAGTGTATACCCTCCACCACAACCAAGGCCTTTTCCAGGGCCTGTGAAATAATTCGTTAATTTCAGAGTAAATCAGCCTCTGGCCACATGCCTCTACTTCAGTTGCAAGAGACTGAGGAAATTCTTATTTCTACATGAACAGGTGAGTTGTAGAAGGTGAGAAATCCTCCACTTGCAACGACTCTTGCCAGCTTAAGAGTCCTGTAAACCACACTCAGATTTAAGAATTCACTAGAAGGACTTACAGAATTCACTTACAGCTATTATATCCACAGTTGTTGTTTATTATAGTGAAAGGATACAGATTAAAATCAGCTAGAGGAAGAGACCCATGAGGTAGAGTCCAGAGCAGTTCCAAGCATGAAGCTTCCAGTTGCCCTCTCCCAGTGCAGTTATGGACAACAATAACTTCTCCCAGCAGTGACATTTGACAGTACACATGGAGCATTGTCAACATGGGAAGCTCACTTAAGCCTTGAAGTCCAGGGTTTCTATTGAGCTTGGACTGTGTAGACATTGTTGACTGTATACTTGGTTGACCTAAGTTTCTAAGCCCTCTAGAGGTCAAGCTAATATGTGTCACCCAAAGTTCCCCACCATATATTATATTGGTAGCATAGACTATTTGTCATGGCCCAAAATTTCTAGGTAAACAAAAACAACCTTATAAGGCAGAATATTCCAAAGGCTTAAAGATTATCTCCCAAGGGCTGCGGACAAAGGCCAGATCTCTATTTGGGTAAGTTTACTTCTTTACTACACTCTAATCCATTATCAGATGGTATGGTGGGGAAACCATGGACTTGCACATTTAGCTTCTGTATCCCCCTCCTCTTCTACCTACTTGTGTAATTTTAATTATTTTATTTCCAACATGGCAAGTTTATTACCTTAATAAAAAGTTTTGAATACTTACTATGAACTATGCACAGATGTAGGAATGACTAGAAAAACAAAGACAAGTAAAATACAGTTTCTTTCCTTGAATAATCTGTATTGGGTTGATAGAGAGGGCACCTTGGAATTATCTATATTCTTGTAATGATCACGAATCACACATTTTCTAAGAGAGTGCTTATAACAAATGTTCATTTTCAATTTACTCTCTTATTTTAGAAAAGTTCAGCATATGCAAAATAATCATTTAATCAACTTCCATAAATCCATCAACCAGTTTGAGAAAATTGCAATTCATGACCAATTCTTTTTATCTAAATTACCCACTTATCTACATCCTTTATTGGATTATTTTGAAGAAAGTCCCAGACATAATGTCTTTTCATCCTTAAATACTTAAGTTGTATCTTCTTTTTTAAAAAAAAATAATCAAACCATTTTTATGCTTACAAAGTTAACAATAAATCATTTTTACAGCATCAAATATCAAGGCAATCCATATTTTCCTAATAATAAATATTTTATAATCTGTGTATTCAAATAAGGATTCAATCAAGGTATACATTTCTAACAAATAGTTTAAACCACAGTCCCCTTAAATACCTAAGTACTATATCTGCAGGACCTTGGGTGGCAAGTGACAGAAACTCAAACTTCAAAAAAAAAGGTGGTAACCACTCATTGTGTGAGTGGGGAGAATTTTTTATGGATTTTCTAAGTGGAAAATTCAGAAATGGGATTCCTTTCAGAAATGCCTGGATAGAGAAGCTTGGAAAATGCATAATAATTCTGTCATTCTCTCTCTTGTCACAGTACTGCTTTCCTAGCTGTCATCTTCTTTCCCCATGAAATGGCAAAGATGACCATTGACAGTTCTAGGTTTTGTTTATCTCTGCAAGTAATGATTCCAGACAAATGAGTGCCTCTTTCATGTGATACTTAGAAAATATCCCAGAAGTGATGCTATCCTGGTGTTCTGTAGCAGATATATAGAGTATTCCAGTTGGTCAGCCCTGAGCACAGGTTCACTCCAGAAATTAGGTGCTAAGATCAAACTCCAAGTGAACTCTAAGATAGAAAATGAAGAAGAGATGACTTCTCTAATTGAAGGCACACAGAAAAATAAAATTCCATGACAAATATCCAACTAATATTGTTTTTAAAATCCTGAATTTTGATTCTGAACTTTGGGATGCTGGTTTGTGATTCTGCAAACAATTTCTGTTTCGCCAGCTGACTCTCTGCTAGATACTACCAGTAGATGGAGGCTGCATGGCTGGAAAAGGGGAAAGGACCTGCTCCTTCTTGCTTGCTTCATGCTTCCTATTTTTCCCTCCAGTTCTCCTGGAGCCTCTCTTTTCACCCGGCAGCAGCAGTGCACTACAGTGCATTCCAGCTTTATAGTCAATTCTAGTTGGCAGTTCTTTCAGCACTCAGATATCCGTCATTATATGCAGGCCCTCATCAAAGGACTGAGTTGCAGCTCCGGGAGGCTCTTCCAACCTTCTAAGTCTTGATAATTCCAGCTGCTTCCTCTGCTCTCCTAGTGGTTACCTGCAGCGGCTGTCTCTGTGGTACTTTACTGTTCCCTGTTTGACTTTTTGATTCTTCAAAATCTAGCTAACTATTCTTTACATGAAATTCTCTCTTTTAAAACAAGGAATGTGGTCTGAGAGATAGCTATCTTCTGTACTTCCTTACTGCCACATTGCTTCAGCAAGACGCTTTTGGTCTTTTCAGTTTTCCAATATCTAGTTAATAATATTTTTATATTCAGATCTCTGTAAAAATATCTGGTATGATTTCTATCTCCTAACTGGACTCTGACTGATACATTGGTTATACAACCCCAAATTAACTACACGAAATTAACAAAATTAACATGAAAGTACAAAATCATACTCCTTTCCACCAGGTCCTTAGCCAAAATTAGACCTGTGTTTTAGACTTGCATTCAAATCTTACTTGCTTCTTTATTCCTTCTCCTTACTCTATTCAGACTCATTCTTTATTCATTCATTTTATAAAATTGGACTGAGATGGAAATGAGTGGATGAGATCCTACAAAAACACAAATGAATATGATAAGATCTTCTCACAGAATAGTGGACAACGTAGACACAGAAACCAGTAAGAACCATCCAGAGTGATCATTATGTGCAACTAATCAATAAAACAGTACATAACAAGTAAAGCTCATATCTCTAACAACCCCAGAAGCAAAGAACTGGTTTCGTTTCTCTGTATATACCAAGACTTGGGTCACAAAAGTCTGTAACCAAGTCTCACTTCATCTTTCTTATCTATAGTTTCATCTCATCAGTTAAAACACACTAAGCATTTAGAACAATGCCTGGCACAAAGTCAGGGGGTCAATATCATCTATTTTTATTGTTAAATTTTAAGGTTTTTTTTACTTCTAAAATTTCATAACAGCTTACACATATGATTGTGTGTGGCACCTTCCGTTAGCTGACTTCAGAGATTCTTCCATCATGTTTAATTTAATATAAATTATTTAGAATCTCTTCAGGGATTCTATCCATCATGTTTGATTTAATATAAACTATTTTCTTATTAAACGATAATAGTTTTTCAGTGTTCAGGTAGACATTACTCTGTCTACAAGGCAGGAGATCTGGAGCACCAGGAAGTCCTTATATTTCCAATATACTTGATGCTAGCATTCAAAGTCAGAGTAAACAACCCAATTATTCCAGAATTCATTGATAATTATCTTTATTTTTCACCAAAATAGATCATTCTCTCCTAGAGATTCATTAAAGATGTTGTAATGTGTAATGGCTTTGGAAAATACCAGAGTTCAATTCCTGCTTTTGTTCAGTGGCTTGCCGGCCACTGTTCGTTCATTTAGAAAGTTTCTTAAACTTTTTCACCTTCACCGTGTGATAGTTGAATTTAATTTGTGTAATATGCTTCACAAAGAGCTACTCAGTAAATGATAACTCTTAATACTATTAGTAGTAATATTACTAGTATCAACACAAAATTATTTTTGTTATTTATTATACATAGAGTTATAGGGCATATCCTTTAAATAAAATGATAAATAATCCAGTAAAAGGAAGGTGAAATCAACAGTTTAAGCATATTACATGGCATGGCTTTAGATCACAAATAAAGGTGTCTTAGTCCACAGCAGTAATTGATGATCTTTATTCACAAAGGAAGAAAACAACATATTTCACTCACACCTCACTAGGTCTGAGTTATGAAGCATTCATTATTATAAGAGTACCTCCCACCCCTCACTACCATCTACAAACTGTTTTTTTCACCTTACACCCTTGACAATGTAAAAAGTGCAAATACAGTTTCTAAATAACTCACAGCAATTAGGGTAATGATCTTTCTATGTAGAAAACATAGACTGTTCCCCACACCATCCCATTCAGCTGGCTAGAAATGTTTGCTATAGGATGCTCTTTAAAAAAAGCTCTTTCCTATGAAAGCTACAGAAAGAAATTGTCTGTTGAAAACTATTACTAAAAATTGAGCTTGCATCTGTTTTACCAAAAATGTTAAATTCTCTCAGGAGTTTTTTGAATTCTATTCCAAAGTAATATTAAACCATTTAAGACAACACTGCATAATTCAAAAGGAAAGAATGGATATGCTGCAGCAAGGGAAATTGTATAATACTGCGGTTTAATGTAATGGAAGTCAGCATTATGCATTATCTGGATCTTTCTAATCATAATTTCAGCTGTTAAAGCACCAGGGACTCCATCAGTATAGACACTATATTCTTACTCAATTATATTGTGCATTAAAAGTACTGGTTTACAGCATCTATTAGAGTTGTCATTACCCTTGTGCTGCACTTGATTGACCAAAAGGGTGGGAGAAACTCTCTCTCCTGGCGGAGAAGAAAACTAAAAAGCAGATTCAGTGGAATGCATAATAGGTGCTCCTTGGCAGAATGCTATAGGTTTCAGTTCATTTCTTCTAAAGATGAGCAAATATTCCCACCAAAAGCATCAGGGTAAACATCACGCCTCATTACTCTTTTCCATTGTTCATACAGCATGCATGTAGGTGTAATGCTGATTGATGGACATAAATTATAATATTCAATAGCTTTGAATAAGCAATGGAGGAGGCAAACATTTGTTGGACTTCATGAATTAAAAAAAAAAAACTCTCAAATAAAGCATATCTGAGAGGATAATGGCTCCACCTATGTTGGTGAAGGACACAGAGTCCCCTTTTCCATGAATAGCTGGGTATTCATGGAAATACCCATACTTCATACGTGAAATTTTCATATGGAAATACCGTACTTCATACGTGGTATTTAAAATTACTCAATCCCATGCATCACTCTGAAATGACAAAGAAAATAAATGGCAGTTTAAAAAAATAAGTTCTTAAAATACATATCATATGGCGGGCATTTGATAACCTCAAAAAGCATATACAGGCAATGTATACGTAGATTCTTATGTTCCATGGCTTAAAAACTCCAGAATTGAGAAAATATATTTTTGTTGTTTAAACCATTCGGACTCTGGTCCTTTGTTGTGGCAGCCGTAGCAGGCTAATCTACTCACTAAATCAGAATCTCTAGGTATCTACCAAAGAATGTTTCCCTTTAAAAATATCCCCAGGTGACTGTGATAATTAGCCAGATCTAGATAAATCCCACCATCCAGAAGTCAGATCCAGTTATTTTTATTTGTTGTTTTTATTTTGTTTTGCTTTAATTTGCTTTTTGAGAGTACCATTAGTGAGCATCTGCTCTGAGCTAGGAATGGCTCCAGACACTAGGAATACAGATGAATAAGACACATGGTACTCAAAGAGCTCATCATTTAAAGTATACAGACAGAAGATGTGGAACAAACACAGAGCAGAGGGTATCAACAGCAAATTGAAGGAGGAAAATTAATACAGTCTGCAGAGGTCAAGGGAAGCTTCTTAAAAGAGACGATGTTTGAAATGTGTATTAAAATGTGGTTAGGAGTAAAGCAAGTAAAGAGAACTGAAAGAAAGAGACAACATGAGTGTGGCACAAAGGCAAGGAACAAGATAATCAGTGCAGAGAACCACAAGTAGTTCCCAGCTGCATTCTGCGAAGGGAGAATCCAGACTACGCTTCAACATGTCCTCTAATTTATCCCTATCAAAATCATTAATTCCCCAATACATATTTTCCTATTTACTCTAAAAGAAAAAAAAAACTAGGCAAAGGGAAAAACATAAATTGCTGAATTCATTTAGAGTTCTAGGATATGTAGATTATAAACAATAACCAACCCATGATTTACAAATTCTATAAATAGAAGTTAAAAATATTTTCTGTGGAAATAAATCACAGATTTTAAGAACAAAAATACAACAGAATTTCCTGTAATAAGAATATTCTAGGTCAAGAGTTTAATTTTACTTGAACATTGTTTCTGCTGGAATTCTTTAAAGTGACATAAAAGGCCACCAAAACCAGTTTAAGTAAAAAAGAGAATTTATTGGATTCAAAAATTAAAACTAATTTAATAGAATGGCAATGTCCATAGTCTCAAACTATTATCAGAACACACTGTCTCTTACCACCTCCTATCCCTACCGTGTTGGTTTCATTCTCAGGAAAACCCTTCCTATGCAGTAGCAAAATGGCCCCCAGTAACTCTTGACCTGTAGTCTATCCATTTAGCATCCTCTTAGGACCTCTTTCAGATGCTTTCAGTAAATTCCACTGAAACAGTTTCCAATGGTCATAGCAATGAGATGCCCATCCTTGAACCAAGCATTGTGGCCAAGGGGATGCAATGCTATCACAAGCCACATTTTGGGCAACATGTTCTCACCTGGAACCAAGAGAAGAAGTCATTGCCATCTAAAACATACGCGCTAAGAATGTAAAAGAGGCAGTTAGTTTCCAAAAAAGAAGTAAAACTGCTGTTATGAAAAATAAGACTGCTTTGAAGGTAAAAATATCAGATATCTATTAGAAACAAGGGAATCAATTAATCTGGCTCGTAAATTAGGAATAAGGAAAGTCCCTTCTTCCCCTAAGAAAAATATCCTTTGGAATTGATCATAAATACACACTTCCAAAATGTTTAAATTAAAGAAATAGGTCTTGATGCTACAAGTCTTCATCTCTCTACATTATTAGCATCATCATCTTTAGTACCATTGCATGTAGGAGCCAGAGGCCATGATACAGAACATTGTTTCGAATATAATCCTGACTATAAAAGAGGAACATTGGCCAAGCTATGCTAATGAACACAACAGGAAATTACAGAGAAGTATCAATTTCCCAACTGACAACAATGTTGAAAAAACAAATTCAAAATATTCTTATTCATCAGTCCATAGGCTGTCAAGACCAGCAGGCAAGTATCCTATTTGAAACAAAGCAAGGACACACCATTAGTTCACACTCAAGAAAAAGGAAAAATCCACTGAATATTATTGTGTTTTCTCATTTTAGGATGGAAGAAGAATTCCAGGAAACTATCTCCAGAGTATTACCTCCTTTTTGATGTCTAATCAAGTAAGGAAGTGCTTATAATCCAAGGCAATTTTAATTTTTCTTGGTTAAGACATTTTTCCAAAGAAAAAATTCAACACTACTAAAATTCCAGTTTTCTCACAAAGAAAAATGTCACATTCTTAGTTGCAATAGCTTTTAGAGCTGATTCATAACAAACTCTAAATCAAGTCTTATAGAAATTATTCTGTATTATCAAAATCCATCAGGACATCATCAAAATTTAAATCTTCTGCTCTTCAAAATACACTATTAAAATAAAATAAGCCACAGACTATAAGAAAATATTTGCAAAGAATATATATGATTTTAAAAATTTGAATCTAAAATATATATACTTTTCAAGTTTCAAAATTCAACATAAGGAAAAAACAAAGCTAATATATAGCTGGTGTCATGGAATAAATGTTTCTGTTTCTTCCAAATTTATGTGTTGAAATCCTAATCCCCAATAGGACGGTACTAGGAAGTAGAATTTTTGGAAGACAATTTTACATCATGAGCATGGAGCCTTCATGAATGGAATTAGTACCCTTATAAAAGAGACCCCAGGAAACACTAACACTCCTTTTTCTGCCATGTTAGGATACAACAAAAATGTGGTCATCTGTAAACAAGGAAGAGAGCCCTCAACAAGAGCCCAACCATGCTGGCACTCTGTTTTTGACTTCCAGTCTCCAGAAGTGTGACAAATAAATTGTGTTGTACATAAGCTGCCCAGTCTATAATTCTTTGTTATAACAGCCCAAACTGACTGCTATACATAGACAGCAAATAAACACATGAAAAGAAGCTTCACATCATTAGTCACCAGGGAAATGCAAATTGAAACCACTGTAATATACCACTACTCTCACTACCTTTTAGTGACTAAAGCGAAAAAGACTGACCATACCCAGTGTTGGTAAGGATATGAAGGGACTGAAGTTCTCATACACTGCTGGGGCCAATATTAAATGATACAACCATTTTGGAAAGCAGTTTGGTGGTTCTTTAAAGTTTGAACCAGCCATTTCACTTTCATTTCCATTTTACTTATAATTTCTCACCCAAGAGAAATGGAAGCATATGTCCAGGTAAATACTTGTACATGAGTATTGTAAGAGCTTTATTTACAATATCTAAAAACTGGAAACCATCAGTCCATCAACAGGTGAACGGATAAACAAACTGTGATATAGGCATATAATGGAATACTACATAGCAATTTAGAAAAAAAGCTGTAATAAGCTATTGATAATACTATATCATGGACAAATCTCAAAATATGCAAAGTAAAAGAAGTCAAACATAAAATTCTGTATAATTCCACTGATGTAAAATTCTAATAAATTGGTGTAAAATTCTAATAAATTTGTATAAAATTCTAATAAATGCAAGCTAATCTATATGGACAGATGGCAAACCACTGTTGCCTGGAAACTTGGAGAAGGGGCAAGATAGGCCAGGTGGAAGGAATTATAGCTAGCATGAGGAAGCTTTTAGAGTGATAAATTTGGTCATTATCTTGATTGTAGTAATAGTTTTGTCTATACCTTTTTCAAATGTTATCACATTATATGTTTCAAATATGTCCACTTTCTTATATATGTCATATATCAATATAACTATTCTAAAAACAAAGCAGTTTTTTTAACTTTCAGGTAAAGAAACATGGCTAAAAATTACAAAGACAGAACTGAAAAGGAAAACTATCAAAGACATGAAATCTAAATATTTCATATAATATGTGTACAAAATTATACAAATTAATAACAACATATAAATACATTAAGATATGGCGAACCTTACATCTTTTCTATTTGGGATAGCCAAAGATGCTTTGAAACTGCCCTAGGCCTGCATCAAAGGAACCCAACTAACTCTGAAAATCTGGTCTGTGATAAAACACATGAACTTCCTGGGCGACACCTGACAGGAAGGGGCTGGAAGCATAAATCAAAGAGATCTTTCAGGACTAGCAACCTTGTAACCCCTCCCCAGTGCTTATAGGGAGGACCTAAACCATAATTAAGGTATTAAACCAGGATGGTAAAGATTGACCTCTGTAATGGGTACCTTGTGGTTCAATTCCACTATTCTGTTTGAAATTTCTGTGTTTAGGCCATTCTTGCATTGCTATAAAGAAATATCGGAGACTGGGTAATTTATAAAGAGAAGAGTTTAATTGGCTCACTGTGCTGCACACTATTTAAAAAGCATAGTGGCTTCTGCTTCTGGGGAGGCATCAGGAAGCTCCCAGTCATGGTAGAAGGCAAAGGGGTAGAAGGCAAAGGCGGGGATCGCTTAGTGAAAGCAGGAGCCAGAGAGAGAAACCAAGCAAGGTGCCACGTATTCTTTTTTTTAATCTTGGAACATTTTTTAAAATTTTTATTTCCATAGGTTTTTGGGGTACGAGGGTATTTGGTTACACAAGTAAGTTCTTTAGTGGTGATTTGTGAGATTTTGGTGAACCCATCACCCAAGCAGTATACACTGAACACAATTTGTAGTCTTTCATCCCTCACCCTCTTCCCACCTTTTCCACATACTTTTAAACAACCAGATCTCGTAAGAATTCACTAGCTATCACGGGACAACACAAGGGGATAGTGCTAAACCGTTCATGAGGGATCCACCCCCATGATCCAATCACTCCCCACCAGCCTACCTCCAACATTGGAGATGACATTTCAACATGAGATGTGGGTGGAGGCAATATCCAAACTTATCGCTTTGCCATAACAAGAAGATTTAAAGATAAATATAGTTTGGTTCAGCCACACAGTAGAATATTATGTGACCTTTAAAATTCTTTTTAAGGAGCATTTAATAACTTGAAAAACTGCTTAGAATAAACTTTAAGGGCAAAAGGCAGAATAAAAATTAAGTATGTATTATGATCCCAATTATTTGCCTATATGTTGACATACAAAAAGATAAGTCCAAATGCCTACAGTGGGAGATTATGAGTGAGGGATCTGTGAGTGACAACTATTTTTCTTTGCATCTCTATTTTTAAAATTATCTCCACTAGATAGAGAATTGTAAATATAATTGTAAATATAAAGTGTGTGTGCATTTAAAATGTTTTATTATTAATTGGCAGAGCTTGTTTCTACCCAAAAGAGATAAAATAGTAAAAAGAAAAACATCAGTAAAAGTAATAAAAAATAAAGTAGAGAGTAAGAGACATTTAGGGCTCTCTCTAGGCCTTATCACAATATATAGCACATCTCAAATCTGTCCACCCATTAGAATGACCTAGGTTGCTTTTAAAAAGTATTTATGCCTGGGCCACATCCAGAGATCTTCTGATTTAATTGATCTTGAGTAGAACCCAGGTGTGAATTTTATTTAGTTTTGTTTAGGGATGGGAGACGTGCTTATCCCTCTCTGAAGTCACTGTTAAAAACCAGTGTTCTATATGTATGAATCACCTATTATTTGCCAAACACTATGACTTGCTAGAGTAAAGTGTACATGGAGATTCACTGACTTGAGGAAAGAAGCACCATGGAGAACATTTGGTGTTCTAGTATGTAAAGGAAAAACAAAAGAACATTACCATAAACTTTCTAGACAGAAGCAGAGGAAATTAGAACACAATTAGCAGAGATCTTCCACACATGTATATGGTCAGCTGTTATTCAGTGATCTAAATTGACTCTTGGTTACCTGCCAGAAATTTATTCAAGTAAATTCAGAAATTTGACAAATATTTCATTCCACTTGCTGAAAATTTTAGCTATCCATATATAAGGGATGTTTTGGGTCTTCTGAACGACTTTGAGACTGCAGTTTGATCAATTTTCTTTTTTTATGCCCTTGGACCAATAGGCTTGGAGTTACTATACTGGCTTCAGTTAATTAATGCTGACTGTCAAGAGGAATACTCTGGTCTTGTAAACCAGAAATGGATATTCCTTTCCCCAGGACAACTCAGGGAAAAAGCATTTTCACTTCACTGTCAACACCCAAAGCTGAAATTCTAATTAAACTACTCCCTGAACTTTTCTCAGCACACATTTTAACTGCCATGTCAATATTAGTGAATTTGTACTAATACATTAAAGTGCATTGTGCAATGGGGGTAGGGAGGAGTAAGTCTTGAACCAATGGGCTCCTCTATGGTTCTTCCTAATACTACTTTATCCAGCAACAAAAGTTACAAAGGTGACAGAAACCCAGTATCAGGAGACACTTTCATCCCAAGAAGGACTGGCTGAGGACAAATAATTTTTTTTCTTTTTTTGAGACCGAGTTTTTCTCTGTCACCCAGGCTGGAGTGCAGTGGCACAATCTTGGCTCACTGCAACCTCTGCCTCCCATGTTCAAGTAATTCTCCTTCCTCAGCCGAGGACAAAGAAATTTTAAAATGGATAAAGGCAGGGTCGGAAAGGAATTCCACTTCCTTTATTCATTAAATAATTTCTTTTTTTGTTTGTTTCCTCCTTTCCATTTTCCATACTGTTTTAAGTTGGATGAGCTAATGATGGTGAACTTTGTAAATTTAGCATAGATTAAATATATCAATACAGAACAGTAACTGAACTAGAGAAGTTTTGAGCATCACCAAGCAGAAATGGATGTAATGACTGATGAGATTTTGAGCCTCTCCTTTTGGGAGAAGGTCAGCCTTTCTTCTATCTAAAAAGAATAGATTTTGTGTGTGTGTGTGTGTCCCACACAGTTGGTTCCCATTATTCTGGGAAGAATAGTACCTATGCATGTTAGGTGGCCCAAGAGGTAACTACAGCAGACATTACAGATTGTTCACTCAACTCCCTTCCAGCCATCTCACAATAGGCCTTTCTGTTCATTTGAGGTTGGAAAATTAAGTCTCCATTTCCCAGGTTCCCTGCAGCTAGGTTGTACATTTGACTGCATTCCACCAAAAGGCTCACTTCATGAAACTTTGATGGCACAGAAAATATTGTGAAGCAAGGACTACACAGATCTGACAGACACAGCCAGGGTGGCCTTAGGTGTTTCAAAAGCAGATCTAGAGAAGGATTGGTAAACAGCTGTGGAACAGCCAAACGCAGCAGGATGTCTTCATTTTTTGGAAACAGTGTCGTGATGTGTTTGGTCATTTCTTCTACTTGCATCACTCCTCTCTGTGTAATACAACCTTGGTTCAATGCACAGAAATTCCATATGTCAACTAATACTCTGTCATATCTCCTTCCATTTAAATTATCCAGAAGGCATTTAGCTATTGACTAAGAACACCGACTATTTATAGTTTTATAAATAGAGCCAATATACTGAGGGAATAAAACTGTTTATATAACATTTATATTAACCTGCTATAACAAGACCATGTTTACACATTATTTATATAATACATATCATTATAATTGTAAATCAA
Source organism: Plecturocebus donacophilus (assembly GCA_004027715.1). Lineage (NCBI taxonomy): Eukaryota > Metazoa > Chordata > Mammalia > Primates > Pitheciidae > Plecturocebus > Plecturocebus donacophilus. Next base: position 58,626 of record PVKP010005790.1, read on the forward strand.
GTATATTAAGTTTATATTAAGCAGGTCAAAATGGCCCCTTTGTCTAGAATTGTTGGGGGGAGGCATTAAAGACAATACTTTTTAAAAAATAAGACTTAGTCATTTACTGAAGGCTAACATGAAAGAAGAGATGAAGACAGAACCACCAGACAGAAGGTGAGCAAATATCATATCTTAGTTTTTAACACATCAAAACTACAGACTGTCTTTAATATAAGGGCACGATCTAACACAGTTCAAAAAATGCCTTAAGGACAGATGGTTAGAAAAGATCTAATGACACTTAGGTAAGAGTAAAAAAAATACCATCATACTCAGGTAGGAAAGTGAGAGAACTTCTTACTCAGAGGAGAGAAGAAAACAAACCCTAAGACCTATGTCAGCTAAGGTCATAAAAGCTATTTAAAAAGAATACTAATAACATAAATCTAAAAGTGGTCACAGTGTTTGTAAAATATTGAAAATCTTTATATGGGTTACCATGTTCCCTTTACAGTGTTTCAGTAAAATATGCAATCTCTTTGTTAGTTGAAATTTAAAATTTTTAAATATGTGACATGAAGTTCTGTTAATTATGGAGGCTGCTTTCTTCTTTCACATCTCTGTATGAGAAAGACAGACATAAGGGCTAGCTGTTGTATGGTTATATGGGTGTGTAGTTGGTTCAACAACTAGAATAGTAAATCATAACGTTTTGCCATCTGCCTCGTTCTTTTCAGTACTTTCAATACTGACAAGAAAGTAGATATAACTTGCAACTTTATTACATCTTTACAAGACATAAGTCAGGATCCAAAGTGAATTTAAGAAACATCAAAGACTACCTGTGCATAATAAAATTTAGTTTTAGAAAATGAATTCTTCAACTATAGAGTAAGACAGATATAAATTTTATTTTATTTTTTTATATATTTTATTGCACTTTAGGTTCTGGGGTACATGTGCAGAACATTTAGGATTGTTGCATACGTACATATATGGCAATGTAGTTTGCTGCCTTCATGCCCATTACCTGTAACTGGCATTTCTCCACGTTATCCCTCCCCAACTCCCTACCCCCTGCTGTCCCTCCCCTAGTACCCCACAACAGACCCCAGTGTGTGGTGCTCCCTTCCCTGTGTCTATGTGTTCTCATTGTTCAATCTATAAATTACTTTGAATCTATAAATTACTTTGGGCAGTATGGCCATTTTCACAATATTGATTCTTCCTAACCATGAGCATGGAATGTTTTTCCATCTGTTTGTGTCCTCTCTTATTTCCTTGAGCAGTGGTTTGTAGTTCTCCTTGAAGAGGTCCTTTACATCCTTTGTTAGTTGAATTCCTAGGTATTTTATTCTCTTTGTAGCAATTGTGAATGGCAGTTCATTATTGATTTGGCTCTCTTTAAGTGTGTTACTGGTATATAGGAATGCTTGTGATTTTTGCACATGGATTTTGTATCCTGAGACTTTGCTGAAGTTGCTCATCAGTTTCAGGAGATTTTGGGCTGAGACGATGGGGTCTTCTAGATATACAATCATGTCGTCTGCAAATAGAGACAATTTGACTTCTTCCTTTCCTAACTGAATACCCTTTATTTCTTTTTCTTGCTTGATTGCTCTGGCTAGAACTTTCAATACTATGTTGACTATGAGTGGTGAGAGAGGGCATCCTTGTCTAGTGCCAGATTTCAAAGGGAATGCTTCCAGTTTTTGCCCATTCAGTATGATATTGGCTGTGGGTTTGTTGTAAATAGCCTTTATTAATTTGAGGTACGTTCCATCGACACCTAGTTTCTTGAGAGTTTTTGGCATAAAGAGCAGTTGAATTTTGTTGAAGGCCTTCTCTGCATCTACTGAGATAATCATGTGGTTTTTGTCTTTGGTTCTGTTTATGTGGTGAATTACATTTAAGGACTTGCATATGTTGAAGCAGCCCTGCATCCCTGGGATGAAGCCTACTTGATCATGATGGATAAGCTTTTTGATTGCTGTTGCAATCGGTTTGCCAGTATTTTATTGAAGATTTTTGCATCTATGTTCTTCATGGATATTGGCCTGAAGTTTTCTTTTCTTGTTGAGTCTCTGCTGCATTTTGGTATCAGGATGATGTTGGTCTCATAAAATGATTTGGTAAGGATTTCCTCTTTTTGGATTGTTTGCAATACTTTCAGAAGGAGTGATACCAGCCCCTCTTTGTATGTCTGATAGAATTCAGCTGTGAACCCAACTGGACCTGGGCTTTTTTTGGTTGGTAGGCTATTAAATGCTGCCTAAACTTCAGCCCTTGTTATTGGTCTATTCAGGGTTTCAGCTTCTTCCTGGTTTAGGCTTGGGAGGATGCAAGTGTCCAGGAATTTATCCATTTCTTCCAGGTTTACTGGTTTATGTGCATAGAGTTGTTTGTAGTAATCTCTGATGGTAGTTTGTATTTCTGTAGAATTGGTGGTGATATCCCCTTTATCATTTTGTATTGCATCTATTAAATTCTTCTCTCTTTTCTTTTTTTATTAATCTTGCTAGTGGTCTGCCTATTTTGTTGATCTTTTCAAAAAACCAGCTCCTGGATTTATTGATTTTTTTTGAAGGGATTTTTGTGTCTATCTCCTTCAGTTCTTCTCTGATCTTAGTTATTTCTTGTCTTCTGCTAGGTTTTGAGTTTTTTTGATCTTGCTTCTCTAGCTCTTTCAATTTTGATGATAGGGTATCGATTATAGATCTTTCCTTACTTCTAATGTGGGCATTTATTATTATAAATTTTCCTCTAGACACTGCTTTAAATGTGTCCCAGAGATTCTGTTACATTGTGTCTTCATTCTCATTGGTGTCGAAGAACATCTTTATTTCTTCCTTCTTTTCATTGTTTATCCAGTCAACATTCAAGAGCCAGTTGTTCAGTTTCCATGAAGTTGTGCGGTTCAGAGTTAGTTTCTGAATCCTGAGTTCTAATTTGATTGCACTGTGGTCTGAGAAACTGTTTGTTATGATTTCCGTTCTTTTGCATTTGCTGAGGAGTGATTTACTCCCAATTATGTGGTCAATTTTAGAGTAGGTGTGATGTGGTGCTGAGAAGGATGTATATTCTGTGGATTTGGGGTGGAGAGTTCTGTAAATGTCTATTAGGTTTGCTTGGTCCAGATCCGAGTTCAAGTCCTGGATGTCCTTGTTAATTTTCTGTCTCATTGATCTAATACTGACAGTGGAATGTTAAAAGTCTCCCACTATTATTGTGTAGGAGTCTAAGTCTGTTTGTAGGTCATTAAGAACTTGCTTTATATATCTGGGGGCTCCTGTATTGGGAGTGTATATATTTAGGATCATTTGCTCTTCTTGTTGCATTGATCCTTTTAGTATTATGTAATGTCCTTCTTTGTCTCTTTTGATATTTCTTGGTTTAAAGTCTATTTTATCAGAGACTAGGATTGCAACTCCTGCTTTTTTTCACTCTCCATTTGCTTGGTAAATCTTCCTTTACTTTCAGCCTATGTGTATCCTTGCACATGAGATGGGTTTCCTGGATACAGCTCACTAATGGGTTTTGACTTTTTATCCAATTTGCCAGTCTGTGTCTTTCGATTGGGGCATTTACTCCATTTACATTTAAGGTTAATATTGTTATGTGTGAATTTGTTCCTGCCATTTTGATGCTAGCTGGCTATTTTGCCCATTAGTTAATGCAGTTTCTTCATTGTGTTGATGCTTTTTACCATTTGGTACGTTTTTGGAGTGGCTGGTACTGGTTATTCCTTTCCATGTTTAGTGCTTCTTTCAGGAGCTCTTGTAAGGCAGGCCTGGTGGTGGTGAAATCTCTGAGCAATTGCTTGTTTGTAAAGGATGTTATTTCTCCTTCACTTATGAAGCTCAGTTTGGCTGGATATGAAATTCTAGGTTGAAAGCTCTCTTCTTTAAGGATTTTGAATGTTGACCCCAACTCTCTTCTGGCTTGTAGGGTTTCTGCTGCGAGATCCGCTGTGAGCCTGATGGGCTTCCCTTTGTGGGTAACCCGACCTTTCTTTCTGGCTGCCCTTAGCATTTTTTCCTTCATTTCAAGACTGATAAATTTGACAATTATGTGCCTTGGGGTTTCTCTTCTTGAGGAATATCTTTGTGGTGTTCTCTGTATTTCCTGGACTTGAACATTGGCCTGCCTTGCTAGGTTGGGGAAGTTCTCCTGGATAATATCCTGAAGAGTGTTTTCCAGCTTGGATTCATTCTCTTCATCACATTCAGATACACCCATCAAGCATAGATTTGGTCTTTTCACATAGTCCCATATTTCTTGAAGACTTTGTTCATTTCTTTTTACTCTTTTTCCTCTGATCTTACCTTCTCATTTTATTTCATTGAGTTGATCTTCAATCCCTGATATTCTTTTCTGCTTGGTCAATTCGGCTATTGAAACTTGTGTATGCTATGCAAAGTTCTCGTGTTGTGTTTTTCAACTCCATCAATTCATTTATATTCTTCTCTATGCTGTTTATTCTCATTAGCATTTCATCAAATCTTTTTTCAGGGTTCTTAGTTTCTTTGCATTGGGTTAGAACATGTTCTTTTAGCTCAGAGAAGTTTCTTATTACCCACTTTCTGAAGACTGTTTCTGTCAGTTTATCACTCATTCTCCATCCACCCTTGTTCCCTTGCTGGTGAGGAGTTGTGATCCCTTGGAGGAGGAGAGGCATTCTGGTTTTGAGTGTTTTGATAGTTTTTTTTGCTGGTTTCTTCCCATCTTTGTGGATTTATCTACTTGTGCTATTTATAGTTGGTGACTTTTGGATGGGGTATCTGAGTGGACATCCTTTTTGTTGATGATGAAATTATTTCTTTCTGTTTTTTAGTTTTCCTTCTAACAGTCAGGCCCCTCTGCTCTAGGACTGCTGGAGGTCCACTCCAGATAGTGCTTGTCTGGGGATTGTCTGCAGCGACTGCAGAACAGTAACGGTTGCTGCCAGTTTCTTCTTCTGTTACCTTTGTCCCAGAAGGATACCCACCAGATGTCAGCCTGAGCTCTCCTTTATGAGATGTCTCTTTGGATATACAGGGATTGGGGAGCTGCTTGAGGAGACAGTCTGTCCCTTATAGGAACTCAAGTGCTGAGCTCCGAGCTCCATTGTTCCATTCAGAGCTGCTGGGCTGGTACATTTAAGTCTGCTGCAGCAGAATTCATAACTGCCTTTTCTTCCCAGATGCTCTGTCCTGGGAAGGTGGGGCTTTATTTGTAAGTTCCTGATGTGCTGCTGCCTTTTTTCAGAGATGCCCTGCCCAGCGAAGAGGTAGCCTAGTCACAGTCTGCCAGCAGAGGCATTGCTGAGCTGCCGTGGGCTCTGCCCAGATGCTGTATGAACTTTCTTGTGGTTTTGTTTATAGAGATATAGTTAGAACTGCCTAAGTAATGGCAGTCTGCTTCAGTATAGCGTACTGTCTCTGTAATGGTGAACTGCCTTGGTAATGGCGGACCGTCTCAGTAATCGTGGACTGCCTCAGTAATGGCGACTGCCTTGGTAATAGAGGACTGCCTCAGTAACTGTGGACTGCCTGGGTGGCGGTGGACTGCCTGGGTAGCGGTGGACTGCCTCAGTAGTGGTGGACTGCCTGGGTAATGGCAGATGCCCTTCCCCCCATAGAGCTGGACCGTCCTGGGTCCTGCTGTGCTTGCTATGAAACTCTCAATCTAGAGAGTTTCAGATTGCTGGTTTTTGTGGGGTTGGGACCCGCAGAGCCAGATCACCTGGCTCCCTATTTCAGCCCCCTTTTTTTCAGCTGAATGGGTGGCTCTGTCTTTCAGAAGTTCCAGGGGCCAGTTGAAGTGGCCCCCCAGATTTGTGTGAGTTTATGTGTGGAGACCCACTGCACTGGCTGAAACAGCCATGCTAGAGACTCGTGGCACTTTTCCACCTGGGAATCTCCTGGTCTGTGGGCAGTAAACACTCGCTTGGAAATGCAGTGATCACTCACCCTCTGTGTTCTCCCTGGGAACTGCACTCCAGAGCTGTTCCTATTTGGCCATCTTGGATCCTCCAAGAAGTTAGCCGAGAGATATAAATTTTAAAAACCTTTCATCAAAAAAAATGAGGTGTTTTGTAAACTTAAGTTGAATATGAGTATGATAAGGAATTCAAAAAATAATTGATTTCATTTCAGTTAAGCATGGCTAGAAGAATAGGGCTCAGAAAAAGGGAGGTTATATGTCTTCTTCTCAGTGATTAAATCAATGTCAGAATTCTAAACTCCTATCATATTATGCCTGGAATACTAAGTTCTATTCCAGGTACAGCATTTTAAGAGAGATATTGAGAAACTGATGCATGTCCAGAGAACTAAGAGCAAATAGTGACAGAGAATTTGGACTCAAGGTATTTGTGGAATCCTTAAACAGATGGATCTGTCTGACCTGGAGAAGACAGAGCTGCTCTTAAATATTTAAGAAATGTCCTTGTGTACACAGGATTGAAAGTCTTCTAGGAGGCTTCCAAAAATTAAAAAACAGTTAGTATTAACATTATAAGTTTCTGTTACTCAAATGACCCCAGACTTTTTATGACCCTAGCTTTTTATGATCATCTTTTTCTTCACTATCCAAACAAAATAACATTCCTTCCCCATATCTCCACAGCTCCCCAGAAGTAGGAGTAAGTTGCTTGCATTCTACAATCCATTTTCTCTACTCTCACCTGTTGCTTCTGCTCCAGGCTTTTTGTCATGTATTTTTAGTATTTTTGGTTGCCTCAATTTTTGGTTCCTATAACTGTCCTAGATTTTTCACCCCAAGTCACCTCTTTTTTTATTTCACAAAGCACCATTCTGCAATGTTGCTTTGTAACAGACTTTAGCTAAAAACTTTGGTTTATAGAGCAGCCTTACAGCACAAAATTGAAATATATAATCAAACATCAAAAAAGCAATATTCTTGGAGTCTGTCTGCCCATCATCATGTTTTTGGACACTGTTTTCTTGTTTCTGTCCTGAGTTTAACAACCCCAATTTCTAGCCTTTGGACAAGTACCAAATCAAAGCCAAATTTCTACTCCTTTGTCTAACTTTATTTATTTTATTTATTTCCTCCTCATTTCATGTAATATCCTGGATCCACTTTTTGTAATTTTTTAATATTTATTTTCCTAAAGAAAAACACTTCTCTTTAGAATTCCATCTTTAACTATTCAAACAACCACCTAAACACTTCACAAATCTTCAGTCAAATTTTAAAAGGGGCTTTCTATCATTTGGATATGATTTTTTCACCAAAACTCCTATTGAAATGTGGTCCCCAAAATGGTGATGTTGGGAGGTGGGGCCTAGTAGAGGGTGTTTGGATTATGGGAGTGGATCCCTCATAAACAGTTTGGTGCCACTCTCATGGTAGTGAGTTGTCACTCTGGTGAGACTGAATCAGTTCTCATGAGAATGGATTAATTCCTGTGAGAGTGGGTTGTAATAAAGCCAGGACCCATGGGTTTTGCCTCTTCACATGTGTCTACTTCCCCTCTGACCTCCACCATGTTTTGATATAGCATGAAAGCCCTCACCAGAAACCAAGGTTATGTCCTGGAACTGCCCAGCCTGTGGAACTATGAGCTAAATAAATCTCTTTTGTTTATAAATTACCCTATTTCAGGTATTCTGTTACAGCAACACCAAACAGACTAAGACAGGGCTCAAAGTCAAGGTCACTGTGTTCAACTTCCATCACTGCTTGGAAAGCAAGAAAAGCATGCAATAGAAGATTAATTCTCAGCCAGATGTGGTGGCTCATTCCTGTAATCCCAGCACTTTGAGAGGCCAAGGTGGGCAGATCACCTGAGGTCAGGAGTTCAAGACCAGCCTGGCCAATTTGGCAAAACCCCATCTCTACTAAAAATACACAAAAATTAGCCAGGTGCGTGGCATGCACCTGTAATCGCATACTCTACTTGGGAGGCTGAGGCAGGAGAATTGCTTGAACCTGGGAGATGGAGGTTGCAGTGAGCCGAGATCATGCCACTGAACTCCAGCCTCAGTGACAGAGTTCTCAAAAAAAAAAAGACGATTGATTTTCCTCCTACCCTGAGCAAACTCCAGGTGGATGCAGCAATAATTTCTATTGTTATATAAGGAAGACCTTTCTAAAATTTGATGCTATCAGCAAATATGGGCTGATTCTTGAGATCCTGAATTCCCCCATGACTAGAGTTATCCTAGCACAGAAGCCAATTTACTATTTGGGGGAATGTTATAGAGTAGAAAGTCAAATGAAAATCCCTTCAGCTATATAAGTGTATAGTTCTATTTGTTCCTATATCATTGTGAATAAAGCTCTGTGAACATTTTCTTACGAAATGAAAACTCCACATAACATAGAAGAGAAAAAAAAGAAAAACAAAACAAATTAAGTCCATGTGGCTTCTTCTGTTCAGCTAATAGTTTACCAATAAATAATATAAAAACAGTGCATTTTCTTCATCTTTTAAAGAAACTTTACTTATGAGCACTGCCTGATTGACTTCTTTATAATCCTCTGTTAATCTTCAGTTTGGGTTAATGACAGTTCTCACAAAAACAACTTAAATTTTTGAGCCAGTCATCCAACCCAATTCACATCTTTAAAATCTTTTCCTCTCAGCTCTTTCTGACTCTAAGTAATTTCGATAATTCTCATATTAATCGTCATTAGTAGAAGATTCCTCTTTGGGGACACCAAAGTCCCTTTCCTAATCATGATGGTCCATTTAAGCAAGGCTAGTTTTAATAGGGGGTTTTATTATAAGAATTTAACACAATTTCAAACTCTGCCTTACTATATTGAACTGAAACAATTTGCCTGTGGCATACTGACACAATCAATGCTCCAATTTCAATAATGGAAGTATATTACTGCACATCAAATTTAGCTACAGGAATTACTGGCCATCCCAGGAATGGTCCAAATGAGTCAAGTGTGGCATTGCATGTCAATACATGGGCTTACATTGCCTTTCTTATGAATATAAAACAGTGAGTCTAGAATTAGCATTTTTGCATTAGAAAATTCAAACCCTTTGAGTCCCCATAAAACCCACCTCTCTATCAATATGTAGATAATTGTTAAACACAAAGATTTTCATTATCATCTCTTAATCACAATTGGTTTGAGGTAAAGATCACACGTACTGTTTCCTAATCTCCTAAATATGGAGGCAGATTCTCTCTGAAGTCAAGGCTTGCCTATACCCATACCTCAACCCCAAATTCTATAACAACTTGACAGACCAAGATATATCCTTTTCCCCAGATGCTCTCAGGGCAATTTCAATAAATGCCTATGATTCTCTAGGTATAGACCCAGGTGCATGGCTTCTGACAATTAGTCATTTTACTAAAAGATGAAGTTCAAGATGCAGCAGATTGAGGCAGCGCAAGTATTCATACCTGGCAACTGCATCCCCAGGCACCACCTACTACTAGCAAAGTAATGGTTCACTTGGGGTATTTACTTGTCTAGATAATAGGATGCCTAGATAGCTGGTAAAGCATTAATTATTCTCATACCTTCAATAAGCACTAATCTTATCCCTCTTTTGCTGAAAAGGAATCTCAGGTGCCTTGGCATTTTATTAGAATGACTGAGCTGCCCCAGACGTGTGTCAGGGTATTTCCAGAGAAGATTGGCATTTGGGTGTGTGAACTGAGTGAAGAAGATGTACTCTCAATGTGAGCAGGCATCATCCAATCAGCTTAGGGCCTGAATGGATCAAAAAGATAGAGGAAGGGCAAATTCTTGCTCTTTTCTAGAGCTGGAGAACTCTTTTTCTCCCACCTTTGAATATCAGCTCTCCAGAACCTCTGGAGTTAGGACTCCAGGACTCACACCAGTACTGGCTTCCCTGGTTCCCCAGCCTGTAGACAGCCTATTGTAGAACTTCTCAGCTTGCATAGTGGCTTGAATCATTTCCCCAAATAAATCCCTTCTTCTCTCTCTTTCTATCTCTCTCTTTCTCGTGTGTGTGTGTGTGTGTGTGTGTGTGTGTGTGTGTGTGTATGTATGTATTTATACACATTCTATCAGTTCTGGCCCTCCCTGACTAGAACAGTGACTTATCCTGCAGGTCTATGGGAAAATACCCATTATAGCCGTAAAATTTTATCAGTCCACAACATCTTGCTGGTCCTTCCAAATTTCTACTACTATTCTACTTGCTGATGATTCAAAATTAGCAGACTCCCATCATTAAGCCAACCCATTTTTTAATAACTGCCATTAATATTAGGTACATTTATACTATATTGTCATTTACTTACATTATGCTCTTATTCCTCATGACGATTCTACCATGTTGTGATAGTTAGCTCTTTTAGAAAATGAGGAAACTAAGGCTAAGAATGTTTAAGTGCCTTGCCCAAGATGACAGAATTTATAAGTGAGAAAGACAGGATTCTAACCAGGTCTGTCAAATCCTGACTCTTCCACTATTCCCAGTAGATCTCAAGGTCTTCTGTTTTCAAGAATTATAATCTTATTGTCCATAAGCATATGCCCAACTGCATTAAAAAGGCTTAGAGGCGTACCCTTGGGGCCAATTGCTACTTTCCCTGTGGCACCTGTCACCGATTCCTATTTCTTTATATACCTAGAACATAACTAGAGTACCAAAAATAAAAGCCCCAAAACATGCCCTCAATTAGGTAGAAATTTTAATTCTATCAGAAATCATTGTTTTTAGGCTCCTTGGGAAGCACAGGGGAAGAAGAACCTAATTGCTAGATTTCTATCTCCATCTCAGACTCACAACCACGTCAGTAATCTTAAACTGAGAAGTCACTATTTTGGGGTTTGAAATTAGTTACATTCTTTTTGTTATTTTTTAATTCTATTAAGCTTTGTAAATTTCAGACTATATGTCCACTAGCAAAGAGTAATATTTAAAGAATATACTCAATATTGATACATTTTTGTGAGAAAGATATTTTTGTACAGGGCAGAAAGCAGCACAACCTTTCTTCAAAATTTAGCTAGATATATATTCAAAACTTTTAAACCCTAAAAATATTTATAGCATTTGAACCCATAATACCACTTCTAGATATCCCCAATAAGAAAATAACCAGAAATACAAACAAAAACATATTGCTGCAGTGGTATTTTGAATAGTCGCACAAAAAGTGGAAAAAAGAGGAAATGGTTACAATATTCATCCAACTAGATATTATACAATCATCAAATATTATGCTTATGATAAATTTTTAAAGATATTTTTAATTTTGAAAGTAGACGGCAAAATTGTAGAGTGTGGCAGTTTGGTATTTTTTTAATGGAAAGAAATATCAAAGTTTTAAGTGGTAGGGTTGAAAAACTAATAAGAAAAAAAGAAAATAAATTTTACCTTCTAAAAATTTCTAGAGAGGGCAAAAAGATGATTATATAGTGAATAGAAAATATGTGAAAAATTCCATATGAATGATTTACGTACTAAGAATGTCTTTGGATGGTGAAAGGCTTTTAAATCCTTGTTGACCTAACTTAGGACTCAGAGCAAATGGGACATTATAAAATGTGACTTACAGTTTTTTCCCAAGTTGATTAGAATTTATGGTAATCAGGTTTTACTGCATTCTATTAGCAAAAATATATGGCTAAGTATATGTTCTCTGGTAATTAATACACTTTGCATTTGGCCTAATAGTTTTTATTGCACCTGAAGCGAGCACTAGTGGCCCCAGAACACATGCCCTATTGATCATCACCATTAAGCTGGTAATTATAATCCTATCATTAGGCAAATTATCAGGCCTCTGGAATTTAGTAGTTGAGCCCTCTGAATCCAAGAAAAAGAAAGTGCCCCTAAAGCTATCAGTCTGGAATCCTCACTTCTCCCTAAACAGAAGCAAATCTTAAATGATATATCAGTTATCTGTTACTGAAATAATGCTGTTAAGAAGCTACTCCCCAAATTAGGATGTTTTTGTTCACAAGTATGTGCATGAGCAATTTAAGCTTGGTGGACCTTCTGAGCTCAGCTAGGTGCTTACACATCTGAGATCAGCTGTCTGTCAGTGAGAACACCTGACTCTGCTCCATGTGTCTCTCATGTTCCTCCAGCAGGCAAGACCTGACATGTTTCTGTGGAAAAGGGTGAGGTTCAAGAGAAGAAGCAGCAGTGTACAAGCACTTTTTCAAGCCCCTGTATCAATCACATCTGCAAATTATATGGCCAAACTCAGAATATGGGGAAAAGGAAAACGACCCTGCTTTTTTGGTGAGAACTGTAAAGTCACAAGGCAGAAGTCCTGAATAAAAGAAGGAGTGAATAATAGTTGGGGCCCTTAATGCAATTTATCTACTACAAAAGTGCATCTAGTTCTCTAATTTCTTGTTCAACAAGCCGCCTACATCATTGCTATGGCAGCTCACAATTACTCCTAAGTCAATAGGGTCTTTGAAAAAACTAAAGGTAGAAATAAAATTAACCAAGATATTTTAAAAACAAAAGCAAAACCCTTACTACCTTTCTCACCTTAGACACTATTATACACTCCCCTAAGTCACAACTATTATAGGTAGAGTGGGTTTGTAATGCTGGAAGTTAACACAACACACACTTCAGTGACTTATTTAATATACACCATCCCCAATGAGTATCTTTTTTGCTTAACTGACAATTTCACATTTTGCATTCATATCAAATATATGAGGAAAATATATCAACTTAAAAATTGTTTATTACTTTCATGACCATGGCAGAAAAATCAAGGCCATTTTAAGAAAATTTGTTAATATTTCTTCAAAAATGGTGAGTCTTTTTCTTTCTCTTATGCCAAATTACTCTTAGGCCTTTTATTTTCCCCAAGCAACTGAGCCTACCTATTGACTAACCACCTACCTTTACTTCTAAACTTGGCCATGTGCAAGAAATTCTTGCGTGCTGCAAACCACAGCAATTCCAGGACATGTAACCTTCTTCAACGAGGTAATCCAGAATTCCAGGAGGGTGAGAGTCGAAGCTGCAAAACCTCATGAGGCCTAGACTCAGAAGTAATAGAGCTTCATTTCCAGTGCATGCTATTGTTCAAAGCAAAGCACAAGGCCATCCCAGATTCAAGGGTAAAGAAATAAATTCATCTCTTGATGAGTAGGGGAGCAAAATGAAGGGATAGAAAAGTTTATCAGGGCTATTTTTGCAAAGAAAATGTTATTGGGGCTATTTTTGCCAAGAACCTTTCACAAATGGTGATGATCATACCCACTTCACAATGTTGCCATAAGGATCTGAGAAAGTGTAATGAAAGCATTTTGTAAACTATGTACAATTAGAAGTGCATTCATTTCTAAAAGAAAATATAGATGAGAGTTCAAATCAAAGAATGCCTGGAGTCTCCAGAAGCTTGAAGGACAAGGAAGAATTCTCCCATAGAGTCTTTAGAGGAAACGTTCTATGGACACTCTCATTTTGGACTTCAGGCCTCCAGAACTATGAGAGAATACATTTCTGTTGTTTCAAGTCACTGTGGTCATTGTTATGGTGATCTTAGAAACCAATGTATTTTATTTGAATGTTGTCAAAGTCTGTATAAGCAAAGACCAACAGAATGGTCCCTAGATTTGAGCTCTCTGCCCTTGGTTGAGAAAATAATCTCTACTTCCTATCTAAATGTCCCAGTTGTATGATTCAGAGTCACTTAATGAATCACTCTATCCCTTAAGGCGAGAGATATACTGATAGGGAGTCTTGCCCCTACACACAAATATCTGTCAGTATGACGTTGACACTTCCTGGATTTCCCCTTCTATCAGAAAGGAAGAGTTGGGAGTTCCAAGGCTTAAAAATGTAATCAGATAAGTAGTTTGTATCTTTATGAACATACTAGTGTGTATGTGCATGTATGTGTGAAGTTGTGCACAACTAGAACCATAAAGACATTCTGCACAACTGCACACAAAGCACCGTAATCACATAGCTTCACTTCTTTCAGCATTCATTTTCTCATATATTTAAATATAAAAGAAATAATACATTTCACTTGGTATGCATACTGAACCCCTCCTCACTTTTTTTTCCAAATGTGGAACTACAAAGTAATTGGTAACATCTGTTATCATTGACTATTCTCACAATTTGCATGAGGCCTGGAAATTTATTATAACTAAGAGCATGGTAACTTGATTTTTTTTCAAGTAATGATCCCAAGAATGTAACAACAGCATCTGTGACTGTCACTAATTAGGGAGTCACTCAGCAGAAATATGACACGATTACATGTGGTTGATGCATCAAAAATTATAGCTAACTGTAAAGCACTAATTGCTTTCATTATAGGTCTCCAGGCCTTCACTAACTGGATTGCTGCAGAAACACTGGAAAACTTAGATGGTCCAAAGCAAAGTAAAAAAAAAAAGCAGGAAATGGTCCCCACCTATCCAAATGGTCTGCAGTCAGGGCCTCCATAACACCAGCAAAGACTATGTGAGAGCATGCCTTTCTTCAGCAGAAGACACCAAAGTATTAACTACTGAACTATGATGTCCTTAAAGTGACTTCATTATTATTGTCATATAAATCTTTTGTCTATGTGGGTGGTGAAAAAGTGGTATCGTTTTAATGACAACAGAAGATTCCATTTTTTGTTTTCAGAGTATTCATCCAATGTGTCAACTATACACATTGCTAATAAGGCCAAAGTGCTTTTGCCATTTGCACCAACAGCATAGTTGAGGTAGTGATTAAACTCCACTAGTGATGAAGAATGAATTAGATAAGGTAAATAAATTGGCAAGACTAGCAAAAGTCCTACTAATGTTGCCTCAGGTTTTTTAGTAGTTTCAACAACATAGATATATTCGTACAGAATTTGTAGGAGAGGAAAACTCTTTTTCCTTCTACCAATCTTATGTGTATTGTATTGGACCCCTGTATTAAAAGACAAAGTAACAAGAGAAAAGTATAAAAATGTATATACTATGTTTTACATAACATGGGAGCCTTCACAAGGAAATGAAGACAGTCAGAAATAGTTAAGCCTGTGTATTTTTATGTCAGCTTCGATGAGATGACAGTCTTGGAGAAATGTGATGGAGCAAGAATGTGTAATCTAATGATAATAATCTATGAGAAAGTTAGGAAGGCCTGTTTGTTCAGATCTTTCTCTGGGGCCCTTTGTCTTCGGAGATTCAACACCCCACCTTTCCTTTGCATATAGGAAGGGAACATGTCACATGAAAAGTCTTATGACCTGCTTCAGGGAAGAAGGGCAGGAGAAAGGCACAGAGACCTTCTTGCTTCTGTGGTTTTCTCACCTTCCTTCCACTTAAAATATCCAGTATGCCCAGGGGCCGTATTCTGCAGCAGCATGTCCTGAACCCTACCATGTCCAGTCTCTTTTGTAGGCCGGAACATAGTGTTAAAATCTCAACTGTCCTCACTCTGGGCAACACAGTGCAACCCATCTCTACCAAAAAAATACAAAAATTTAGCCAAGCGCAGTGGTATGTGCCTGTAGTCCCAGCTACTCGAGAGGCTGAGGTGGGAGGATGACTTGGGTAGAGGCTGCAGTGAGTGAACCATGATCATGCCGCTGTACTCCAGCCTGGGGACAGCAAGGCCCTGTCTCAAAAAAGGAAATCTCAGCTGTCCTTTGAACTTCATGCATTTTTTTTCTCATAGTATGTAATTAAGCACCTTCTACATGAATTTCCTTAGGCTGGAATGGAAGCTCCAAGAGAGAACAAGGTATTGTCACTGTCTTCAAATTAAAGTCTGCTGGATATAACGTACAATGAAATATGTATTTACAATACAGTGTTATAAGCACTACAGGAAAAACACGTAAAGCTAATGGAGCACAGAGGAAAAAGCTTTCCATAGAAAGTTCATTTCAGAAGTATTTGCGGAACCATTTCCAGTTTAAGTATAAAGACCTGAGAGCAAGAGACAACTTGGCGTGCTAGAGAAATGTATTTTATTCTTTGAACTGCAGCAGAGTGAAGACTAATGTCGATTTTTTTAATGTGTCTAATAAGATAATAAAGATATGACAAGAATGAAATGACAAATATAAAGAAGGCGATCAAGCAATAAAAAGATTTGTTGACTGTCACCCTGCTGCAAAGAAATGGGCCGCAACCAGTTTAAGAAATAATTTCACCTGTCAAAATCAGGAAATGAAATGAATGAAAAGAAGCAAGGTCAAAAAAGCAAGATACAAAATACCCCTATCACACACACACACACACACACACATACACACACACACACACACCACAGCTTAAACATTTCCTTGAAAGCAGGGCAGTGGATAAGTAGGGGGTGAGGGGAAGTATCAGCATATTTACCTGTGGCTTGGGCAGAATTGTTGTAAGTCTCTTCACTAAGCCAAGGATGGGCATGTGGTTTGACAACCTCAGAAATGTTAGAAGAATTTTTTAAGTTATAAATGTTTGTAATCTTTTTTCTAAAATGGATCCAGGGAAAATAGTATATTATGTGATATCATTCAAAACTCCCTTCTGGTAATAAAACCAAACTTCCTACAAAATAATAAGCAATTTTTTGACAAAATTTAAAGGGATTAAGGCTTGTTCTCCAAGTTCACTCTCAGCATGTTGACTATCAATTGTCAGTCAAAGGCTCTTAACCAAACATTCTTTTTAAAAATCTAATCTACTCAAGTATGGTTCTTCAAAAGAACTTAGACCATAAAGCTCTGAAAAAAAATAAATACCATCAAAGATTTTATTTAACATTAATTAATAAGGAAGTCAATAAGGTATTAAAATTGGTTCAAAGGAGAATCTGAGGGGATTTCCAGTTTCAAATGGTGGCACAGAAGCAAGCTGGCTTCAACCTCCCTACACTGCCACCACATACACATAGAAAACCCGAAACAGATATACAGCTCTGACATCATCACTAGCAATATCCCAGAGCTCGAATGTGAGGGTGACGTCATTGCTGGGGTCACAGAGAAGGGAGAAACTTTCAGCAGACAGTAAGAAAGTTGGACTTCCATATCCACGACACCCCTCCCCCAAATCTACCCAACAGCAAGAACATAAAAAATTTCTCCCCAACTCAGGGTTTCTACCCTGATAATAATGAGACTGACGTGGACAGCCAGCTTCGTAACTGCCTTTTCTTTCTTGGCAGTAAACCTGTCTCTGCCTCAAGCCACGGAACCATCAGAAGTGCCAAAAGTAAAAAATATCCCTGAGGACAGAGACAAAGAGGGGAGATGGGAATACCACCGATAACCCTGGGAACGCTTCTCTGTAACTCAGCCGAAGGAGACACCAAATCAGCGTGGCTGTTCAACAGCACCATGTTTAGGAGGTTTTTCCACCAGCTTCCCTGGCACAACCTCCTAGCCAGCCTTCCCACACTCAAGGTACCCCTTTTGGGATATCCTCCCATTCAAGAAGGGAGGCGCTCTGATTTACTGCAATCAAGGCAATCCTGGGCTTAAGCTGCCATCTACTGTCCAAAACGAGGCAGTGACCTAGCTGGGGTGATAAAAAGAACGATAATTAACAGGTAAATTATGAAGAATTGCTAAGCACACATATCCAATATAAATCAAAACAGGCCAGACAGAGAAGTAAGGAATTAAAAATCCTTTAATGCAAAAACATACATGTACATCCACAAGAAACAGCAGACAAGAAACTATAACCTCAAGTGGACAAACCAAGAAACCAGGGACTGACCCCAACAAAATGTCAATATGTTAACTCTCTGATCAAGAATTCAAAATAGCAGCTTTAAGAAAACTCAGTGATTTCCAGGATTATAACAAAAAGGAATTTTAAAATTTATCAGGGATATTTAACAGAGATTGAAATAATTTTTTTTAAATCAAACAGAAATCTTGGAACTGAAAAATGTATTTGCGAAACTCAAAAATTTATTAAAGGGTCTCAACAGCAGACTGAATCAAGCAGAGAAAAGAATCAATGAGCTTGAAGACCAACAATTTGAAAATAATACAGAGAGAAAAAAAGAAAAAAAAAATGAAGAGGAATGAAAATATTTCACAAAATGTAGAAAACTACCTCAAAAGACCAAATCTAAGAATTATTAGTTTTCAAGTGGCATTTGAGCAAAAACAAGGGGTAGAAAGCTTATTCCAAAAAATAATAATAATAGAAAACTTTTGAAAATGTGATAAAGAGATAAATATCCAGGGACAGGAAGGTCAGAAAACACCAAACAGTTACGACCCAAATTAGACTACCACAAGACCTATAATAATTAAACTTTCAAAAGTTAAAGACATAGAAAGGATCTTACAAGCAGAAAGAGGAAAAAATGCAAATAACATGTAAATAAGCTCCAATTAGTCTGGTGACAGAGTTCTCAATGGAAACCATACAGGCCAGGAAGTAGTGGGAATATTTTCGAAGTAATGAAAGAAAAGCCTGCCATCGAAAAATACTGTATTCATCAAATATATCTTCAAACATGAAAGGTTTGTCCTCAATAATCAAAAGCTGAGAGAATTTACCACCACCAGATCCATCTTACGAAAAATGCTAGAGTCCAATCTGAAAGGAAAACTGAAAATTAACATACAAACAGAAAATTTTACAAAGTATAAAAATCACCGGTATAATTAAGTACACAGACAAATGCAGAGTTCTCGACTACTGAAACAGTGGTGTACAATCTACTCATAACTCTAGGATGAAGCCCAAAAGGCAAATCTATCAAAAACGATAATACCAACAGTAACCTGTGACAGATCAGCAATATAAGAATATGTAAATCAAGACAACATAAAATCAAATGGGCAGTTAAAGTTAAAATGTAGAATTTTTTCAATTTTGCTTTTTGTTAACATTCTTTGTGATCTAAGATAAATTTTTATCTCTTTAAAATAATTTATCTGTTAGATGGATTTTCTAAGCTTCATGATAACCACAAATGCAAAAACCTATAATAGATTTAATAAAAATAAGAATGAATTAAAACATACTATCAAAGAAAATCACTTAACCACAAAGGAAGACAGTAAAAAAAGAAGAAAGAAAGAGAAGAATGACAAAACAAACAGAAAATAGGCAACAAAATGGCAGTAGTGAGTCTTTACTTGTCAATAATAACATAGTGTAAATGAACTCAATGCTCCAATCAAAAGGCATAGAATGGCTGAATGAATAAAGAAGCCCCAACTATATGCTTCCTACAAGAAACCCACTTCATCTCTAAAGATACACATAGACTAAAGGGAAGGAGTTAAAAAAGATAATCCACACAACTGGAAATAAAAAACAAGCAAGAGTAGTTACACTTATACCAGATAACGTAGACTACAAATCAAAGACTATAAAAAAAAAAAAAAAGACAAAGAGGCCAGGCGCGGTGGCTCACTCCTGTAATCCCAGCTGTTTGGGAAGATGAGCCAGGTAGATCACCTGAGGTCAGGGGTTTGAGACCAGTCTGACCAACATGGTGAAACCCCATCTCTACCAAAAATACAAAATTAGCCAGGCGTGGGGGCGCATGCCTGTAATCCCAGCTACTCGGGAGGTTGAGGCAGAAGACTCACTTGAACCTAGGAGTCGGATGTTCTGGTAAGCTGAGATGGCACCATTGCACTCCAGTCTGGGCAACAAGAGTGAAACCTCATCTCCAAAAAAAATATAATAATAAGACAAAGAAAGTCACTATATGTAATGATAAAGGGGTCAATTCAGTAAAAGGATATAACAATTATAAATAAACCTGACACTGAGAGCACCAAGTATATAACTGAACATTAATAGATCGAAAGGAAGAGAGAGAAAGATGGCAATACAATTATAGTAGGGGCCTTCAATACCCCAGTCTCAGTAATGGACAGATCATCCTGACAGAAAATCAACAAACAAACATTGGAGTTAAGCTACACAATAGACCAAATAAGCCTAACTGACACTTACAGAACAATTTACCCAACTGATACAGAATTCACATTCTTTTCATCAGTACTTAAAACATTCTCCAGAACAAACCATATCTTAGGCCACGAAACAAGTCACAGCAAATTCCAAAAAATTAGAAATTATATTAAGTATCTTTTCTGACCACAATTGAATGAAACTAAAAATTTCTAACAAGAGAAACTTCAGAAAATACAGAAACATTGAAATTCAACAACATACTTCCAAATGAGCAATAGGTCAATGAAGAAATTAAGAAATAAATTTAAATTTTTTTTAAACAAATAGAAATGGAAATACAACATAGCATAATCTATGGGCTACAGCAAAAGTAGTACTGAGAAGGAAGTTTATATCAATAAATACCTGTATCAAAAAGGCAGAAAGACTTCAAATAAACCTAATGATGCACCTTAAGGAACTAGAAAAGCAAGAACAAATCAAACCCAAAATTAGCAGAAAGAAAGAAATAATAAAAATCAGAGCAGAAATAAATGAAATTAGACTAAAAAAATACAGATAATCAACAAAGTGAAAATTTGGTTTTTTAAAAGACACACACAATTGGCAAACTTTTAGCTAGATTAACTAAGAAAAAAAGAAGATCAAATAAATATATTCAGAAGCCAAAAAAGGAGACATAACAACAGAGATCACAAAAATAAAAAGATCATTAACAACTAGTATCAACAACTATATGTCAACAAATTAAAATCATAGAAGAAATGGATAAATTCTTGAACATGTGCAACCTATTATGATTGAACCATGAATAAATAGAAAATCTTAACAAACCAGCAACAAATAACAAGACTGAAGCCATAATATAAAGTCTCCCATCGAAGAAAAGCATAGTACTTGATGGCTTTACTGTGGAATTCTACCAAATATATTTTTTAAAGCTAATGCTGCTTCAACTCAAAATCTTCAAACAAATCAAAGAGAAGAGAATTCTCTAAACTCATTCTATGAGGTCAGCATTGATACCAAAATAAGACAAAAACATAACAAAAGAAAGAAACCTACAGGCAATATCCCTGATGAACATAAATACAAAAATCCTCAATAAAATACTAACAAACAAAATTCAACAACACACTTAAAAGAGTATACACTATGATCAAATGGGAGTCATCCCAGGGATGCAAAGATGGTTCAACACACCCGAATCAATAAACATGATACATCACATTATATGGTTTGCTCTTCATGCTGAATTTCATGTTGAATTATAATTCCCAATGTTGGGGGAGGGACCTGGTGGGAGGTGATTGAATCATGGGGGCATATTTCCCCTTTCTCTTCTCATGATAGTGAGTGAGTTCTCATGAGATCTGGCTACTTAAAAGTGTGTAGCACTTCTCCCTTCACGCTCTTTCTCCTGCTGCCCTGTGAATATGTGCTTGCTTCCTCTTCACCCTTCCATCATGATTGTAAGTTTTCTGAGGCCTGCCAGCCATGCTTCCTGTGCAGCCTGTGGAACTATGAGTCAATTAAACCTCTTTTCTTCATAAATTATCCAGTCTCACGTAGTTCTTTATAGCAGTGTGAGAATGAACTAATACATCACATTCATACAATCAAGGACCGTATGATCATTTCAATAGGCGCCAAAAAAGCATTCAGTAAAATTCAACATTCTTTATGATAAAAACCCTCAATAAAGTGGGTATAGAAGGAACATATCTCAAAATAATAAAGGCCATCTATGACAAACCCACAGCTAACATCATACCAAACAGGGAAAATTAAAAGACTTTTCTCTAAAATCTGGAAGAAGACAAGGACATCCACCTTCATTACCTTATTAATAATAGAGATGGAATCTCACCCTTTGTCACCCAGGCTGGAGTGCAGTGGTGTGATCATGGCTCACTGCAGCGTCAAATTTCCAGGCTAAAGCAATGTTTTCACCTCAGCCTCCCTAGAAGCTTGGACCACAGTTGCATGTCACCATACCCAGCTAAATATTTTTTTTTAAACTTTTTGTGGAGACAGTGTCCCACAATGTTGCCAGGCTGGTCTTGAACTCCTGAGCTCAAACAATCCTCTCACCTTGCCCCACCCCGACCCCATGCAAAATGCTGGGATTACAGGCATGAGTCATTGTGCCTAGCCCCTTCTTACTTTTATTTGACATAATAGTAGAGGTCCTGGCCAGAGCAATTAAGCAAGAGAGAGAAAAAAAAGGTATACAAATTGGAAAAGAGGAAATCAAATTGTCTCTATTTGCAGATGACATAGTGTTATACTTAGAAAAAATCTAAAGATTCCATCAGAAAAACTGTTAAACTTGATAAACAAATTTGTTAAAATTCCAGAATATAAAAATTAGTAGCATTTATATACACCAACAGAAAACAATCTGAAAAATAAACCAATAAAGCAATTCCATTAAAATAACTACAAAGAACATAAAATACCTAGGAATCAATTTAACCAAAGTGAAACATCTGTACAAGGAAAACTGTAAAACACTGATAACAGAAACTGAAGAGAACACAAAAAATAGAAATATATTACATGTTCACAGATTGGAAGAATTAAAATTGTGAAATGACAATTCTCCCCAAAGCACTCTACAGACTTAATGCAATCTTTACCAACATACCAATGTTGTTCTTCACAGAAATAGAATAAACAATCCTAAAAGTCACATAGAACCACAAAATACCCCAAATAGCCCAAGAAACCCTGAACCAAAAGAACAAAACTGGAGGTATCATGCTATTTGACTTCAAAATACGCTACAGTATATATTACAAGATAACCAAATAAGCACAGTACTGACATAAAAAGACATATAGATCAATAGAACGAAATAGATAACCCAGATGTAAATGCATGTATTTATAGCCAACTCATCTTTGACAAACGTGCCAAGAACATACGATGGAGAAAAGACACTCTCTTCAATAAATGATATTGGGAAAACTAGATAACTATATGCAGAAAAATGAAATTAGACCCCTATCTCTCACCACAAACAATAATCAAATCAAAATGGATTGAAGACTGAAATGTAAGACATGAAACTACAAAAATAATAGAAGGATAACACTGGGGAAACGCTCCCAGACATTGTTCTGGGCACAGATTTATCAAAAAGACAGGGAATAATGAATGCTGGTGAGGGTGTGCAGAAAGGGCAACTCTCATGCACTGTTACTTTGTGTGTAAATTAGTACAACTGCTATATGGAGTACAGCCTGTATGGAGGCTTCTCAAAAAACTTAAAATAGAACTACTATATTGTCTCGCAATTTCACTACTGCATACATATCCAAAAGGAAGAAAATAAATATACTGAAGAGATATCTCCATTCTTATGTTCATTGCAGCACCAATCACAATAGCCAAAATATAGAATCAACCAAAGTGCCCATAGATGGATGAACAGATAATGTGGTATATATACACAGTGAAATGTTGCTGAGCCATAAAAAGGAACAAAATCCTGTTACTTGCAACAATAGGGATGGAAGTGGAGGTAATGTGAAATGAGCCAATCACAGAAAGATAAATATCACATGTTCTCATTCAAATATGAGAGCTAAAAAAGTGTATCTCATAAAGATAGAGAGTAGATTGATAGATACCAGAAGCCAGGAAGGGTAGGAGAGAGGGAGGATAAAGAGAGTTTAATTAATGAGTATAAATATATAGTTTGATAGAAGAAATAAGACCTAGTGTTTGATAGATAACCAACACGACTACAGTTTACAATAATCTATTATATATTTCAAAAACTAGAAAAGAATAATTTGAATGTTTCTAACATAAAGACAAATATTTAAGGTGGTAGATATCATAATTACACTGATTTGATCTGCATACATTATAATAATGTATTAAATTTTTACATGTATCCATAAATATGTACATATACATCAATTAATAATTTTTTTTAAGAAAGAGAATTTAGAGGTTGAGGCAGAAAGATTGCTTGAGGCCAGGAGTTCGAGATCAGCCTATGCAATATAGCAAGACCGTGTCTCTAAAAGTATGAAGAAAATGAGCCAGGCATGGTGACCCACACCTGCAGCCTACTTAGCAGGCTCAGGCAGGTGGACGGTTTGAGCCACGAGTTCTAGACTGCAGTGAACTCTGATTGCGCCACTGCACTCCAGCCTGGGAGACAGAGCGAGACCCCATCTCTAAAAAAAAATTATAATTTTCTTTAAATGTGAGGCACATCTATCTATCTATCTATCATCTATCTAATCTGTCTCTCTATCAGTATATATATATAGGCAATTGGGGCTGTGATGAATCTGCTAAGAGATGAAAACTGGTTAACAACTTAAAATTTAATGTTTCAGATTATCTCCTCTGAAGGGTAAAAATAAATTCTATCTCTATATGACAAGTTTCCTTCATATTGTCATGAATGAGATTCATTTGAATACTATCAATTTCTACAATTTAATTTCCTCTCCTACAGGATTCTAAAATAGTCTAGACATAGAAAGGCAAAGTCACATTATCCCTGAAGGGAATCTCATTTAACCACTCCTCTAAAAGGACAATCATCTCTTTTGCCAGTTTCTAAACCCTTGCATATTTTCTTCACAAATCTAACATAAATTAAAAGGAATCTAACCATTCCTTTTCCTAAATAATGGATCTATGGAAAATGAATGTTTTCATTGGCCTACTAGACCTTTTTCTTTTGCATCATAATGGTAATAAAACTTTGACATATTCTCATAAATTGAAACATTTTCTTTTACAGATTTTTTAAATTTCAAAATGTTTAAGAAAATCTGAAATAATTGCTTTGAATTTTACATTGAAATATCTAATTGATTTTTTTTAATTTAAAAGATGTAAAAGAAATTAAGTTTGTGAACAAAACATACATTTTAGGGAAAACCTATTTATATTTATAAATTTGATTTGTCAGATATAAAATTTGCTTAAATACTTAGATTATTTCTTAAAACTTTAAAAGCATATTTGCATAATAATATAAATATTCTTAATGAATTATACACAAAAATGGTTAAAATGGTGCACCTTATGTTATTTATATTTTGTTGATAATAGAGAAAGCACATTTACTTGTTTTTTAAAGTGTCTTGCATAACAAGACATTTAAGATTTTTCAATATAGCATAAAAGATTTAAGGGAATTTAAAGTAACTAAATTTGCAAATGGAGTTAATTGCTGAGAAAAATCAATCTACTCATGTATGAATTAGTAATTAATACTAATATGAGAGGCCGGGCACGGTGGCTCATGCCTGTAATCCCAGCACTTTGGAAGGCCAAGGCAGGCAGATCACGAAGTCAAGAGATCGAGACCATCCTGGCCAACATGGTGAAACCCCATCTCTACTAAAAAAATACAAAAATTAGCTGGGAGTGGTGGTGCATGCCTGTAGTCCCAGCTACTCGGGAGGCTGAGGCAGAATTCCTTGAACGCAGGACGTGGAGGTTGCAGTGAGCCGAGATTGTGCCACTGCACTCCAGCCTGGCAACAGAGTGAGACTCCATCTCAAAAAAATAATAATAATAATATGAATATTAATTAAGAAATTAATCAAAAAATGTCAAAGATAATAATTCTTAGTTTTTAATATTAGATTTACAAATAAATTTAAATATTTTGATTTTGACCTAGAGAAATTTAAGGCATGAGGCAGGAGAGAGCTAAGGAGAAACCAGATCACTATAAGATGGAGTTTAGATTTTGTCTTGTGAGCAACAGGGAGGTATTACAGTAAAGCAAGGAGGAGCACTAACGAAGGAGCACATTTGCATCTTAAACTGCTCACTCTGGGTTGTTCTGTGGAGAAAAGGCTGGAAGGAGACTAGATTGATAGCAAAAAAAATAGATTATTGCTGTTATTCAGGTGAAATATAATAATCAGGACTGAAGCAATAAAGTAATAATTATCACCAATTTATATAGATCATCTATTATGCATCAGGAATTTTTCTAAGAACTTTATCTATACAAACTCATTTTATCCTTATATTAGTGTACTATAATGTAGGTGAAGTTACCTAAGAAGGCAGAAGCATAGAGCAGCATTGTGATCATACTCTAAAGCCGTATTTATGATCTCTTCCCAAAAAGTGCTTCTTATTGTTAAAGAGGACATGCTGAAATACAATATTCTAAAATTATTATCACTGGGGATGTATATAATTTTTGGTAATTTGTTTCAGGGATATCTGGTTGAGAATATTTTAGGGGTATACCCTATACAACAACAATACCTTATACAACAATAACAATACCTTATACAACAACAACAAATAATCTTCCACTTGGTATTAAGTTCAAAGTCATAGGGGAATTCTAAGAATATATGATGTAACAAATGCTTTATTAACCTGATTTGGAAGTGGGGAATGAAAAATTAGTTAATACCAAAATGCAAACAGAAGAACAATCAACTCCTCACTGCTTGGGGTTTCAAGTTTAAGAAAATGGGTCAAATATGAAAAACATTTCTGTCCAAATAGCAGTTAGTACTGATTTATACAACCAGTTATTAACTTGCAAAAGGCTCAAGTTGGAAAAATACAAATAACTGACTTAGAAAGAGAAAAATGTATTTTTCATGGTAAGGTATTTGAGGGAAGAGTTAGTTATTGATTTATTTATTTGTACACATGTTAGCTCCCAAGAAATCTTGTTTCACTTCTCAAGAAATGACCAAACAAATTAGGGTAATGTGAAAAATAGGTAAGGTTTTACATATGCTATGAAACCTCACAGGTCATATTTTCTGTCTCAATAATAGCTTCAAATTGCTGGCAATAAAACAAGAATTAAATGGCTTGTCTCTTACAAAATGTGGGATTTTTAAATCTGCATTTGTAAAACTAATCTAGAGAACATTCAAACGCTTCATGTGAATTCAAGGAAATATGAGGATTCCAGGATACTGTTGTGTCTAAGTGCACACTCACCGGTCAACTTATTCCCAATGCAACAGCTTGTTCAGCTGCAGTGAAAAGCATCAAACAGGTATTGAAATGCTTAATTTTCATACACAGTATGGTTAAGAAAACACACAATTTGCTTTACCTTTGGGTAACTTAACCCAGTGAATTCTGGTAAGAGAGAAAGAAGTGTCTCTAAATAGAGCTGAATCATACCTTTATGACACATGACATTGATCTGACTTCTTCAGTATGACTTTAAAGGAATGCTCTTCTAGACTTCCGTTAGGTTAGGTTTTCTCTTTGATATTCCACTAATTAGGCAGAAAGATTTCAATGTACAAGCCAAAGGCACTATCTGCTCCCTCATTACCAGTTGAACAGCCTGCTTCACAGACCAGTTCATGCACTATAAACCATCCCAATGAGAGTCTATGATAGTGTGGTCATTTTCACCCATTTCTACAGTGGTGTCTGCATTAATTGACTAAAACATTCATCCTCTTCTCTTCATTGAGAACCCCTAAAATATTCTCAACCAGATATCCCTGAAATAAATTACCAAAAATTATATACATCCCCAGTGATAATAATTTTAGAATACTGTATTTCAGCATGTCCTCTTTAACAATAAGAAGCACTTTTGGAGAGAGATCCAAGATGGCCACGTAGCAGCAGCTCAGGATTGTAGCTCCCAGTGAAAGCGCAGAGAGCGAGTGTACACTGCAATTGCAGACGAATTTTTGATGCCCACAAACAGGGAGATTCCTGGCGAAGGAGCCACTCAGGTCACCAGTGTGACTCTTTTGGCCGGTGCGGCTGTTTTGCTGGCGCCCCGGAGCAGCACTTCTCAGTGCGGAGTTTACGGGACTGGATGCCCTTTTAGTCCGGCTCCACTGGTCCCATCCCCACAAGGAGAACAGCAATTGGAAGTGCTGAGGACTGAGAGTTTCGCAGCAAGCACAGCTGAACCCAGGAAGGCCCAGCTCTGAGGGAAAGGGGCGTCCACCAAAGGAAAATTAAGAAACAGAAAAAACTTCATCACCAACAAGCTGGACGTCCACTCAGAGACCCAATCTGAAAGTCGGCAATTACAAAGAAGACAGGTGGATAAATCCACAAAAATGGGAAGAAACCAGTGCAAAAAGGCTGAGAACACCCGAAATCAGAATGCCTCTCCTCCTACCGGGGATAGCAGCTCCTCATCAGCAAAAGAACAAGGCCTGATGGAGGATGAGTGTGATGAACTCACAGAATCAGGCTTCAGAAGATGGATAATAAGAAACTTCTGTGAGCTAAAAGAACATATTCTAACCCAATGCAAAGAATCTAAGAACCTTGAAAGAAGATTTAACGAAATGCTAACGAGAATGGACAACTTAGAAAAGAATATAAGTGAATTGATGGAGCTGAAAAACACAACACGAGAACTTCGTGAAGCATGCACAAGTTTCAACAGCCAAATTGACCAAGCAGAAGAAAGGATATCAGAGGTCGAAGATCAACTCAATGAAATAAAACGAGAAGGCAAGATGACGGTAAAAAGGAATGAACAAAGTCTCCAAGAAATATGGGACTATGTGAAAAGACCTAATCTACATTTGATAGGTGTACCTGAATGTGACGAAGAGAACGAATCCAAGCTGGAAAATACTCTTCAGGTTATTATCCAGGAAAACTTCCCCAACCTAGCAAGGCAGGCCAATATTCAAGTCCAGGAAATACAGAGAACACCACAAAGATATTCCTCAAGAAGAGCAACCCCAAGACACATAATC
>PVKP010005791.1:0-65081 GCA_004027715.1 Plecturocebus donacophilus
TATCCTACAAGAAGTCTTCTGCATAGTTCTTTCAACTTTACAGTTTTAACATCTAATTGGAACCTCACTCTGATCCTGTGAGAGAAGCAAGACAGGGATTGTTTTCCTCATTTGGCAGGTGAGGAAACCAAGGCTCAGAGAGGGGAAATGATGAGTCCAAGGTCACGTGGATAGAAAGTGACAGGACTGGGACTTTTAAAAATCATGTGCTTTTTCAACTCATTCTCACTGTCTCTCTCCATTGCAACTGATGTTGAGCCCAGTGGATTTCAGTTACACAATCAAGATTGTTCATTTGGAGTTTGTTCTGATGGAATCTGTCCACAGTCTAGGCATTTCCCTAGGCATTTGTGCCTTTACATGAAGTGCAAAGAGAAGTTCACAGACAAGCCCATCCAGCGTATGGTAAAGGAGCCCTGGACACCTCACCAAAAGCAAAGGACACCAGACTTTGGCATTGGGACTATTGGGACTTACTCCAACTCTGACCTGTTCGGGCCAGAAACATTCTTCTCTCTGGATCCCACAGGTATTCGCTCATGATCTGCAATTTCTGCCACCAGGCATTGCCTGTTGGCTGACCCTGACCCTCTTCCTCCTCCTTTTTCTCCTCTTCCTCCTCTTCTTTCTCCTTTTCTTCTTCCTCCTCCTCTGACTTGGGCACCAGTATCACCTGAGCCTCTTCTTCTGCTTCCTCCTCTTCATCTGCTAAGTAGTTCTGGTTCAGGTCATCCTGATCATCCTGGAACAGTGACAAAACACAATACCCTATTTGAAAACAAATGTCTAATGGTGCATCCCACCAGCCAAAAATAAATGGAAATGATTCAATATTTGGAGATGCTTCAAATTTCTACTTCCCCATAAACATACACATTGTTACAAGAAGTAGATTTTCTTTCTCTCTGTTCTTTTGGAGGAAATATCCTTTTTATGACCCACTTTTACTCAGTATTCTTTCCATAGAGGTGCAACTTTTATTCTCAGCTTCAGGCATTTGGGCTCTTCTCCAAGAACTGTTCATATCACTACTCTGTTCTGGGGCCTTGACCTCCCGCTTAACTTTGGCCTATCAGAACAGAGGTGAGCTCACACAGGAAGAGGATGGAATAGTCTTAAATATTTGTGTCCATGATGGCAAATTTTCAGCCCAAGCCAGCTTCATCCTGACACCCTGTACACATTCAGCTGCTCAACTTCACCATTTCAAACTGTGTCTAAAAATAGCCTGGGACAGACATCAGGAGGAGAGGCCAACTGCTGTACCCCTCCTCAAAACGTAGCCTTCCTTCCCAAAAGAAACAAGAGATGGGTCGTTATTACCTGCTTCTCTGATTATTGCCCTAGTTGGAATTTCTTCCTGCCTTAAATTGGTTGGAAAGACCATCTGAGAGCTGGAACCCCTGGCTTCCTTAGTCTCCCCCTATAACTTAGGTAAAAAGCTGAGCATGTAATACATACTCAGGACGCATTTGTTGATTGACTGATTGCAGCCATTACTTGAGATTTGAAGCTGTAATCTTCTCTGAGTGGTTCTAAGAAAATTAAACTGAAAAGAGAGAGAGGGGGAGAGAGAGAGAGAGAGACAGAGACAGAGAGAGAGAAACCTAGACTTCACCAAGTGGTGTTCCAAATACCTCCCAGCCACAGGCCAGAGAGTTGTATCTTTGCTCTTTGGGGGTTTGCCAAGGCTTACTGCAGCAGCAGAAAATGAGGCTGCCCTCCCTTCTCTCTGCTGTCCAAGTCTGAAGAGTGGCGGGGCGTGTGCACCTGTTGGGGTTGGATGTGTCAAACACTAGAGATCAGGGTCTCTGTGCTGCCCGCTCCCAGCCTAATTCCTCAAAGGCCATTTAGAGGGCACTCAGCTAAAAATGCTACCTTTGTTGGGGGGAGAGGGGCTCAGCAAATTGGATTGTTCAGAATCAGTAAAAGAGATACAGAATAACAAGGCTCAGCGCTCACATGCGGTCTGCACAGCACTATCTAGCTCTTGATTATAAGCCCTCTCGAATCACTCTCTAATTTGTTCCAATGTACAGCTCTATAAAAAATGCCATATCAGAACTGACAGCAACCTTCAAGATTTACTTATTTATCTGAGGCCCCGAGATGGGACAGGATCTAGCCAAAACCATGCAGTAAATTCATGATGGAATTGATAGCCTCAGAACCTGTATCTCTTGAAACCCTGGACAATGACGTTTCTCCTCTCACATTGAGCAGAAGTGCCTAGAGGTAGCTTTGCAGATTAACAAAACACAGTGCCTTAGGTTCTGTGTTCCTGAAATATTTTAGGACCAGGTGTAGTGGCTCATGCCTGTAATCCCAACACTTTGGAAGCCAAGGAAGGAGGATCACTTGAACGCAGGAGTTCGAGGACAGCCTGGGCACATAGCGAGGCCCCATATCTACAACATTTAAAAAATTAACCAGGCATGGTGGCGTGCACCTGTAGTCCTAGCTACTCAGGAGGCTGAGGCCGGAGGATCACTTCAGCCTGAAAGGTCAAGGCTGCAGTGAGCTATGATCATGCCACTGCACTTGAGCCTGGGTGACAGAGTGAGACATTGTCTCAAAAAACACACACACACACACAAATATTTTAGGTGCTTATAATCAAGATGACTGACTGACATAGGCTCACAGTTTAAGGCTTGGGAAGATGAACTTCATCCATTGAATGGATTAATACATGTTCTTAAGTAAGTATCTTTCACTTGTGTGTGAACCTATGTACACATTTCACGTCCCAAACTACATTTTGAGCACCCAGAGGGAGAGTTCATATTCTCTATCCTCTTGATGGCCCTCTACAGTATAAAGCTGACAGTTAAGTACCCAGTAGGTCCTAACCAAATATCAGTGATACCTGCCTGACTTAAAATTCCTGATGCAGGACTCTGCTCTCACAGAGCTTGTCACCCTAAATAAGTGTCATATATATCAGAGTGAGTAGCAATCATGACCCCCAGAGAATCTACTGCACCTGAGAATCTCAGTGAATTAGAAGTATAACATTTCATTGAGGAGAAATTTACATTTCCTGAACAATTTTCTTTTCTCTCCATGTTGCCTATGCCTGCCTTCAACCTTCCAAAGAGGAGGCAGCTGGCCTAGGTCTCAGCCTGATCTTATCTGTAGATACGGGCTCTCATGATAATCCCATTAAAGATGGCCTGTCATTAAAGCTTTACCCTCCTGGGAAGAATTCATCTTCTCACAGCTAATTTGTCCCCACAGCTCTCACACCTGAGAGGCTATGAGAGGTTCCTGAGCTTTACTTTAGAAACCTCAAATCTTTTCTCCTCTCCCCTGCTTCCAGGTAAAGGAGATGGCCACACTGCAAGAGAGGGCTTCCCCAAAAGGTCCTCATTGATTAAATCCTGTGTAAAATGTATCTTTGTGCCACTATTTAACAAAATCCAGTAGAAAGACCTTTGGTAATGAGAATCCTTATCCCTAAGATTCTGTTTTGTTACTTCCCTAAAGCGACACTACCCTCATGGGATAGTGTGTGTAAGTGTTCTGGGATATGGTAGCGGGTATGTGATGGGGTCATCAGGTTTCCCTAAAAGGGAAGAGTCAGAAGAACAGAAGGTGGCTCCATTTTGAGCCATCTAAATATATAAACATATAAACAAATATATAAATGAACAGTATGACCCAAAGGATAAATTTTAAATTTGTGCCCTGCATTGAGTAATACCCCATAAACATTTGAATGGCTGGTTAATTTTAAAAGAGAAATTAGCACAGGATTGCATTAATTTCTTTTTAAATTTGATCAAGTACTAGAAAGAGCAAGATCCGCCGATGCATTTAAAGTCCAAGCCACTTGACAAATAACTGAAATTATACACGACATTTTAGCAATATTACATAGAAAAGAAGGCAAGTAAGAAACAGTTTTATATGCCTGCAGACTGTAACTGTTCTGAGAGCTGGAAGAAACTTTGGGGGAAGTTAAACAAACGATTCTTCAAATTGTGGCTAAAAAGGTAAGAGAAGCCTTCCATTGGTTGATAGGAGGTTAGAAGAATTTGTGTTTTCTTCTGAGGGCTGTTGACTGTCTTCACTTAATTCCCTGGTTACATAAGTGGCCATACCCAAAGAAAAATGGCTTAGGCTTTGTTTCCTCCTGGGGCTCAGATCACAATCCTCTCTGGGGAAGATTTCAAAATCCTCTCCCCAAAAAGTACTGTGTGTGGCATACATTAATGATTTATAGCAAAATAAATGCAAAGAAACTTTTGAATCAAGTAATTTGTAATACATCCTGGAGATAAATGATGACACCAAAAGAATGTATATGTGCCTGTATGTTGGGCAGTGTGGGGTGGCAGGCAGGATGGTAGTGGGTAGTGGCAGATCAGAGGGTTAGGAAAATGCACACTGCAAATACAATGGCAAGAGCACAAGATGAGAAGTGAGGATGCTACATTTTCACTTTGGCTCCTCCGCTAACTTGCAAGTCACTCCTGTGCTCTGAGCCACAGCAGCCTCCTTAACATAATGAGGGGTTCTGGAGAGATGATGTCCAGGATTCCTCCCAGCTCCTGTTGGGGATCCTATGATTTTAGCTACAGTTTGGAATTTCCACTTTAGAAAGAGAGCAGCTGAGCTCTAAGAAGCTACCACCCAAGGGTACTGAGACAGCTGGGTAAGCAGCGTCTTTCATTTCCTCTTCCTCTTTCCTTCCTTCTTGGCTAAATTTCTTGCTATTAGAATTAAACCTTTACTGCCATACTCCAAAAGTCCTGTGCAAATTGTATACTCCCAAGAAAATATTTTAGAAGCCTCTTATTCGCTGTTATCTTTTCCTTCCCTTATCTTTGTTTCACAGGAGGAGGGGGGTTCCTCCTTTTATCCAGCAATTTAGGGTGCCCGGAGGAACTGGAAGTCACTGCTCCTTTTTGAAATCCTGGGTGTCCCTAAACTTCACTGTTTCTGCCCATCCCAGAGAAAGGCAGCCATACATCAAGGTCTACACAGCCCCCAACCCACCCCATTAAAAAAGGCAGGGGCAGCAAAATATTCTGCTCTCTGGCACTCACGAGTCTGTAGCGATAACTGTGAGGAAAGGATGGAGTCCTTCTGGACCGGAGTTGCCTTCTCATGGCTGTTCAGTGGGCAAAGACGCAGCAGAGGCAGGCAAGCGGGTGAGAGTTCTGGAGCTTCTGCTGGTACAGGAGACACTGGTTGCTGGGGACACTTGGCGCCTGGTAAAAGTGAACCCTCCTGGCATGAGCCCTTCCCCAAAATAATCTAACATGTCCCTCTCTCATTGGTTGGCCCCTTCCCTGATTCAAGGGAAAGCCCTTATGGAAAAGCAAGCTCATCATTACAAGGAGGGGGAGATATTCTGGGTCACGAGGATGAGCAACTCACCCTCCCCCCACCATCCCCCTTTATGTGTCTTTCCACCCCTTGTCTTTCTCCAGTGCTTGAGATATGATGGGCCCAATGGAAATCTTAAGTCATGTTCTTTTCAATTGAGAGTTGGATATCAGTGTGTGCAGGGGTGGGGTGTGGGTGGGAGTTGGGGGTGAGGGGAGATGGCCAAGAATAACTTGCTTTTCTCATAAGGTTGATCTCATGCAAAAGGATCTAGGATGTCAGGAAAGATTCCCTTTGCTCTCCCCCACCCCCCACACACTCTAAGCCACCTACAATATTTCTTATTTGTGTCAATCCATGAGCTTCTTAAAATGTGGATTATTCTTTCTGATTTTAGAAGCAGGCCCCTGCTTCATACCTTCCTGCCCCAAAGAGGGTCTTGGACATAAGGAAGCCTTTTTCTAGCCCACATGTCAGAGTGGCCCCATCAGTCACTGCCCCTCATACACACACCCCCTTCAAATCCTGGCCAAATTTCTGTAGCGGTTGAGATCTATATTTATCCCTTAGCATCAGGGCAGGGAACAAGACAGAACTTTGCAGTGTCAGTTTCCCAGGCATATGTAACTCCTGAAACCAATGTGGCATCCAATGAAAGGAAAAATTAGAAGAAACAGTTAAGAATATTGTATCGCATTTTTGGTCTGTTTGGTCCACCCCACCGGAGCCTGGGTGTCTAAAAGGCCTGGATGGAGTTTGTGATCCTTCTTACACAAATCAAACCCTATTATATTCAACTGGCTGAGAATGTTTCAGACACTGACATTCTGGGCACATTTATAACTGAGAAAAATAGCACAATGGCTTAGATAGATTTGATAACTCCAATTCAAGGCTATTCTGATGAAAATCGCTTCAATTGCAGTTCATTTTAAATAAGAATTCCTTTTATTGTAATGTTACTAATCAGAACTCTTCTTTAACAGCGTCTCTTCCCATATCCTTCTTTGAAGAGAAAAAGGCCACTTACAAAAAAGAGAAACGTATTCTTCTCTTTGAATTTTAGTAAAAGCAAAATAGATTTTAGGGGATAACCTGGTCTAGGTAGATGTTGATCTCTACCTCTTACACCTTCTCCAGGCCAGTCTGTGTGTTCCTTATATTAAGTTTGAGAATCCCAGGCCCTTGGAAACCTCAGAACCAAACAACGACTAGGCTAACTGGTCTTGTTTTACGAAGGCTGGAAAGAGAGTACATTCATTTTACCACATTTCAAAAACTGAAAGTAGGGGAACAAAAGTGGGTTAGGAGTGACACGACCTTAGGTAACAAAATACTCCATCCTCTACAACCTTTCGTTTCTAAGTATTCTGGGTAATTGGGGGTTTGATGTATACTTAAGACATTTGCTATGTATTTCAGCTATAGCCCAGGCTGTGTTCTGGAATGCCAGCTGTTGGGTGGGGTAAAATAACCAAATCTCATAGGATGTCAAAGACAGATATCTATATGAGTTCACACTCAAAACACTAGTTAGAGGGAAAATGATTCCTGCCAAATTTGAAAAAAAAGCAATATGCTTACCAGTGCAGCAGAATGGAGCCACAAGTGGCTAATGGGGATGCAAACGAAGCAGTGGCTACACAGGGACAAGGGGAGGGAGAAAGGAGAGGCTCTGAATATAATAGTAAAGTCTACGGCCATACCACCCTGAACACACCCGATCTCGCCTAAATGTAACAGCAAATTCAGGGACAAATTATTAAAGTCTAGAAAACTACATGCTTATTTCTTGGGCCCAGGTGTTAGCAACTACTTCTACAAGCCCCTTGTCCTGAGTTCCTGCTGCAGTAAAACCACAGAGTTGCTGACGATGGCAAGTAACTGGGAACAGAAACCATCTTATGGACTGGGTCCTCCTGTTCCCAAAGGGAGGAAGAGATGGTAGCACCCTTCAGATAATCTTTGACTTTACCACAACATGGGCTAGTTTATGGCATCTATTTTTGTGGGCCATTTCCACAATTGTGTAGGTTGTGGGGAGGCCACAAGGTGTCCCAGAGCCATCAAAGAGTAGCTGTGTACTTTCCATAGCCAGGAACTGGTTTGGTCTTCAGGGACTCTGGGAGGTCATGTGCAGTGGAGCTTAAGAGTTATTTACCATTGGAGTCACCCAAGCAATGTTGAATACTCTCTAGAACCCAAGTCCTTTCCAAGATCAGTGACCTGTGGACTCTGAGGTCACTGGGTAAGGAAGCTCCAGGCCAAGCTAGGGCCTGAGGTTACCCTTGCATGCTGCTCAGCATAGAA
This sequence comes from Plecturocebus donacophilus, assembly GCA_004027715.1. Taxonomy (NCBI): domain Eukaryota; kingdom Metazoa; phylum Chordata; class Mammalia; order Primates; family Pitheciidae; genus Plecturocebus; species Plecturocebus donacophilus. The sequence continues at coordinate 7,648 of PVKP010005791.1, forward strand.
TGACATTTTTGAAGTTCATGGAGGAGGGAGAATTCACTTAGGGCTAAAATGATCAGGGAAGGCTTCCCGGAATAGGCGGGGTTTGGGCTGGATGTTGAAGGGCAGGCCTTCAAGCTGGAAGAGTTACTGCCTGACTTCAATGATGCCAGTCTGGTCTCCAGTGCCCAAAATTCCCCCTCCCGAATAACTAGCCTTTGAGTAGTGTCCAGCAGGCATAGCCAGCAGGCTCACTGACTAAAGCCAGAGGGTTTCCTTGACCTGAAAGGTCCAGATAATGGCCCCAGATCCCTACTTCACTGGGTTCCAGGAAGAATCCTTAGCGCATCACATTCCTGAGCAGAGTTTCCATCTGTCGAGTACAGTGTACAGTGAGAGATGCTTTCATTTTAAAGGACTGAAGGCCATGGGTTTGTGACTATATAAGCCTACACCCTTAGGGGAAAAATGAAGGCTTGGGAAAATGTGAGGTCCTTGTGGAGATTCAAGGCTATTTCTAGTGACTAAAAGGCACTAATGAGTATAATGCAGGCAAGAGACATTGGTTCAAACAAACAACTAATTGGAATTAAGAGAAGTGTGCAGAGGCCCCTAATGAATGGATATGCTAATTGGTCTTCTTTGCTATCCCCTTGGGCTTTGGCTGTGACATGGACTAGCCTATTAGATGCCTGCTCTGTAATAGCTGCTGAAGGCTGGGGCCCTTTATTGCCATGGTAACATTGATGTCTAGAGTCTAGCTGAGCCCTGGATCTCTTAATTTACTACTCAGGCGGCTACAATTCTTTGGGTTTTATTATTCTTCATGCCCCGGGTGCCAGAATAGCAGTGAATCATGCTTATTCATCCTCTGCACCGCCCACGCTGTCTTTGAATAAGTCAGGGTGTCTCTTACTGTGTGTGATGAGCAGATTATTAAGTTAGAGCCTATTTCTGCCTTAGCTAGACTGGTGCCTCTCAGAAAGCCAATGTACTTCTCCAACCACTTACTTACCTGCTGCCTCAAGTGGTTTTGGCAAGCAGAGTGATGGCACTTCAGTGGACCAGCAGAGCCTCAGCCTCCCAGAAGCCTTTGCTTGCTTGGTGGTCAGGGAGGAGGAGCACAGTATAGGTGGCGGGGCACCAACTGGGAGAATGAAGCTTGGAAACACGTGCCATCAAAATGGAGCAGTCAGAGGGAGAGAAGAGTCATTGCAGAGGGTCCTGGCTGGGAACTGTGGTGCTAGAAGTTTTAGTCCCTGCAGGGTAAGGGGGTCAGGCCTGTGTGGAAAAAGACAACCCTTGTTCTGAGTGACTCCAAAAAAAGAAGTAGCCCCTAAAGCCTAGAAGGTACAGGGGAAATAAATTTCACTTTATTTTATGAGACCTTTGTTAAAAAGCTGGTCACTGAGGCCAGTTGTCTCTGAAAGTTAGCAAACAACTTATCACTGGAGCTGCCCAGATGTTAGCAGCGCATTATAGAGATGCTCTAAGCATCCACTGCCATGGTGTGAGGAGTAGAACCCTGCTAGATGACCTCTTAGGACTCTGTCAACCTTGCAGTCTTGTGTGTCTATATATGATGTTGTTTAATTTATCAGGACATATGCTAAACTTGAATGACGCTTTATAAGTACACGTGCTTTATTCAACAGCACATATGCTAAAATTGGAATGATACTCTATTCGTATGTGTCTGTGTCTGTCTCCAGCCATAAATGAAATTTTGCAACAGGTGCAGAGATGTTTTCCTGACACCTCTATCCCTAACAAATGGATAACCTGAAACTAAAGATTAATTGTACAATAAATCCCAAAGTTACAAATGGCTCCTACAAGCAGAAGTCTTAGGGTTTTTGAATTCTGTAATTTGTTTTGATTTTTTTTTTCAGTTCACTGCAGCATTTGCAGCATTTCACTGGGCATTCTCAGGGGAGAATTAGCAGACTACAGAGAAAACTGAGCTACATAAATTCAAAGTACACTTACAAGGCTTTTATTCTGTTTATTGGACGTCACAGGTCTTCTTGAGCTAACTTTAGGCAACATTGGTTTTTCCCACAAAACTCTGCAAACCTGCTTATTATCAAGCAGCAGCATTTCCCCACACAGAGAACAGTGATATTAATCCAATCCGAACCCACTCTGGATTCAGCAAGCACCAGTCAGAAATCAAAGTGGCTCTCAGCTGCCTCTTAAATCAAAGTCAGATTCATAAGCAAAAGCTTAGGGTCTCTCCATCAACAGCCCTGTTCTGTTACTCACTTGCTGTAAGACTACAGGAATGACAATTGATTTCTCTCTTGCACCCTGTTCCCTCCTCGAAAGAAAATAAAGTTCCATGTACCTGCTTCCGCACTCTCAGGAATGCCATGGGCTTAGAACTCTTCAAAAGAAAATGGTGAGAGACTCTGAAGTTAGGTAGCATTATTGCTTATTAGAGAGTATAGCATAGTGTCCAAAAGTATGGGCTTTTAATTGGAACTGGGTTGGAATCCAGTTCCCACTCTTAATAGCTGTGGAACCTTGGGTAAGTTATTTCAACTCTGTGAGCCTCAATTTTCCCACTCATAAAATCACTAGATTGGTGTAAGGATCAAATGATTTAATTTATATGAAGTACTTGGTCTAGCTCACTCCATAAAGGTAGTTGTTATTATTGTCAGTATTATTATTATGTGTCTTACATGTATGTTGTTAGTAAAGTGCCTCCCAGAACACATGAGGGTCAAGACAGCCATTATAAACAGACAAAAGTCTTTGTCAAGGCAGCAATTAAATCGATGGATTCTAAAACCATTGGTGGAAGATTCTGAGGAAGCAAGATATTCATGCAGTGTCAAAGTATTACTCCACAGATAATTTATTAATTTCAAAGAAAAATTCACCTTTACAATGAAAAATTCTAGCAGACATCACTTTAGCTTAGTGATCAAATTTAGCATGACTAATAGCAGAGCAAAGGGCAATGACATATAGCCCTGCTGATGTGATGCTATGGGTTATCAACAACATTGCTTCAAAAGTATTCTTGACAAAAATGTTTAATCTGAATGTAATCATGAAAAAAACAATCAGACAAATCCAGGTTGTATACAAGATGACTAACCTGGACTCTTCAAAAATATCAGTATCATTGAGAAGAAAAGCCAAAGGTACTGTTCCAGAATCCAGATTAAAGGAAACTAAAAAGAAAAAAACAATCAAATGAAATTCATTATTTTTAAATGAGTCCTGTCAACACAAACTGCTAGGATGTTTTGGAGGCAGTTAAAACTTGAGGAATTTTAATATGGGCTTGATATTAGATACTATTATTAAAATGTTAAATTTATTGGATGTGATAATGACATAATTACGCAAGACAATGAAATAATGCTCTTATTCTTAGCATATACATGCTGAAGTATTTTTAGTTGTGAAGTAACATGGTAGCAATTTCAAATGCTGTAGCTGAATACATATATATGAGTATTTTATATATATATATATATTTGTAAATATATATTTATATATTTACAAATATATATTTGTAAATATATATTTATAAATATATATATATTTGTGAGAAAGAGCACGTGCACAAGTGTAAAATACTAACAATTTCTAGGTGAATGGTATGCTGGCTTTCATCATAATTTACTTTCAATTTTTAACATTTTTCCAAATAAAAAGTTGAGAGCAAACTGTACATCCTTCCCTCCAGCCCCATACCAGATGTGCCTTTTCATATCCCCAACAGGTCTCTGCACCCTAGTTCTTATACCCCCAATATCCCCCATCCTGTAGCAATGGAAGACATTTGGAGTTAAGGAGACAAGAAGTCATGGAAAGCTTCAGGAAGGGACTCACATTTGAGTTTGGCCTCCAGGGGTGGGGCAGGATTTCACTAAGCAGAGGTGAAGGGAAAGGACTTTCCAGAAAAAGGCAATAAATTAAGGGAAGCTTGAAGAATATAGAGCAGAGGTTTTCAATCTTGTCCATAGAGTTATGTGAGGAGCCTGGTAACTATGCAGATTTCCTCATCCCAGCTCCAAAATTCTGATTCTCCAGGTCTGAAACAGAGCCCAGAAATTTGAAGATTTAGCAAGCACCAAGTTGAATCTGATGCACAGGTTCAAGGATTCTGATTGGGGAAACGCCAGCATGAACAGTTGCCTACAGCACAAACAGTGAACTGGCTATGTTTTTACCCTATGTCTCTCTCTCGCTTTTTCAGCAGATTCTCTTAAGGTGAGTTATTACAAGGCTTACCTAAACTTTCAGAAGGAAGTCCTCTGTACTAGACACATGAGTCAGGATGTCTGCCATGTTCAATACTCTACTCATTGCCCCATGTTCAGGAAGGCAAACCCAGCTAGTTCTGGCATGAGAGTGACCTTGACTGTCCCAGGAATGAGCTCCACAATGTGATGACAGGTAAGGTATCCTGGCACAAAGATCTCTGTGCCCAATAGGGTTGAGAGTAACATGCTAAGAGAATCAGATTAACACCCTGTGGATCTGTTCCAATGGACTATGGAAAGAATTTTCCAATTAGTGGCAAGAGGAGACTAGAAAAAACTTACAGAGGCAATGAGGATATTATGTAAGAAGACAATAAGATGCTGATGACTAGAACTGCTTGGAATCTAGTGGTTTTCTAGGCCAAATGCATCTTTGTAATCTTTCTTTTCTTGAGGTATACTAAGTGGACCTCTATTAACTATGATAAAAGAATTAAATTCATGCATGCTTTCTGAGGTTCCCAGTTCTTAGAAAACTCCTAATGCCCACACTACAAAAAAAGTATCTCTAGGGTGTGTTGCTGTCCACCTGAAGAACCGGCACTACAGAAATAAGCCAGTTGATTCAATGAACAGAGAAACAAATTCTAGCCCCAGAGCTGCTATCAATACACAGTGTGATGTTGGACTAGGTAGTCACTTAATCTCTTGAGACTTCAGTTTTCTCAGAGGACTGGTATGAGGATGATCACTTTGGTGAAAGTGCTGGACAAATCATCAGGCCTTCTGGTAGAGGCCTCACTCCTCTATGGCCTCCTGTTTCTCCTCTCCCTAGCTCTATGCTGACAGGTGTTTCTCTAGCTTTAGTGAAAAAAGCGATTGATTGTCTAATATCACAACGTTGTTGAAGAGAAAAATAATTTGTAAACAATGAAAACAAAAGATCTATGTGAACAAAAGGGATACTTGGGACTCCCAAGATTAGAAATCTCTGCTGAAACTGCTTTATACAATTAATTTTCAGGTTAGAAATATCTGGGAAATGCGATCATGGGATCCCACCAGTGTATACCCTATAAACTACCACTCAGATGACCCAACAGGGATATAGGAGGACCAGTATTATCTTTTGATGTAGAGTTTGGCAAGTATCCCCCAAAGAGCTAAAACTAACTGGTTATTTATAAAGTGTATAAGGTATTCTAGTTGTGTCCTCCAGGAATTCCTGTCCATCAATATAAATCTGCCTCACAAAGTCCTGACCATTGCAAGAACCATAGCCCTAGGAAAACAGAATGACTTTAAAAAAATGGGATGATAAATTAAGGATTCCCATTAATTTAGGTAACAGAAGGAAAGAAAATCCGATATTTTAAACCTCTTCTCTTTTCTGCTTAATGGGATACCTAAATCATCCAACTTGAAAAGTAAGGGCAGCTCCAGTGACACATAGGTACAGGGGAAGCACAGGGAGGAATTATATCATAATGTAGCACCTACCCCTGAGCACAGCACAGCAAGCAACACCATCCTGAGAAAAGAATGCAAGTTCTGGAGTCAAATAGACATGGGTGCAATTTCCAGTTCTGATACATTTCGTTTGTGTTAATTGTCAAGACCTGTGAAGGTTCTGAGATTTTTATCTTGCAAGCTAACCTACCACATTTCCATGGATGCTGACAGAAGACATGAGACTCTGGGTCAGAGATAAGGAACTTTGTTTCTTACAGCAATAGTATTAGCCAGAGTGTAAGCATTTTCTGTCACTACCTCTTTCTCCTTAGTCTCATAAGAGCTACTTGAAGAGGCCCAGGTGACACCTGCACATGCTGTAGATTGCATTACAGCAAGGATGTCAAGGATGTCACCTTTACTCATACATGCTGTAGATTGTATTACAGGAAAGCAATACTGAACTTAATAAACCTGAATCTTTTATGATGGGCAGTAAGTGTTCCTGTATTTTGCTCCAGAAGGAGATATGCTATCTTCCAAAGCTGTTCACTATATGTATATCCTTGAAAAGCTAGTCTGGAACAATATCAGTCACTGTCTCTGCTCACAAGAAGTACAGAAACATGAGACCCATGGGAAATTGTCTCACAATAATGATCATGAGAAAGTTACCTAATCTCTTTGAGTCTCTATTTTTTATCTGTAAAATATGTATCATAATAGTACCTACCTCTGGAGTCATAAAGATTAAATGAGTTCATACGTGTCTAAGCACTAGACACTTAGAAGATGCTCAACACTAAATGTTAGTTTCATTTCTCCCACTTTCACTTTCTCACCACTATTACTAGAAGGTCCTACTATTCTATACTTCCTTTTCTGTTCTTATAGTCATCCCCTGGCTCCCAATGAAGACTTCAGTTTATTTCTCATCACCTTTACTCATACATTTATTGGTTTCCATCTGTATCCTGTCAGGATTGTAGTCCCACTTAATTAATGCATTCCTTCATTTAGCAAATACTTATTGAACACTTATGATGTGTCAGCTACTGTGCGAAGTCCTAGGAATACAGTAGATAATGAAAAATACATAGTCACCACCCTCATGAAGCTTGCCCTTTAGTTGAGGAGACGAACATTAAAAAATAAATCACATAGAATTATTGGTCACCAGGAAAGCATAGCGTATCCCCCATTTTACTCATTTGATCTCTGCTGCCCCTCTGAGAATCAGACACTGTCCACATAGGATTACGTCTCTTACCACTTTTCCTTAATGGAGTCAAACTTCACTCCTGGGCCCTAACTAGGTGAAAGGTCAATCAAAACTTGTGGACCAGCAAGGATGTTAAACACTGTCCAAGGAGTGGAGTCCTATTGCTTTCCAAGACAGGCAACACTAGTGATAGAAAGGAGGGTTGGGGAAATAAGACTTCTGGAATCTGCTGAAAACTTGAAAAAACAGATCTCAGTTAACATTAGCAGAGTCATTCTTTAGAAGAAAACATAGCTCTCAAAGGGGTGTTTGAAAGCAAATCTGTTGGATTTCACTTCTAAGGAAACTGTACAGTGTCTTCATTTTTCATAATTAATTAGCTACATAAACCTTCTTCCTCTTCCTCAAAGGTTAATCTCTCCTCTAGTATATAAAGGATTATTATGCTCTCCAAACTAGTAAGAGATTTCACTGGATTGCTACCACTCTTCCTCCTCCTACATGAATATTTCCTCTCTCCGATGGGATTATAAGAACCTTGAAGACAAGGCCTGTACCTTACACTTCTCTTATAACTGACTTCCACTCCTTCCATTACTAGCATAGCCGGCATCTGTTCAGTGATACAAACAATCTGTTCTTAAAAAATAACTAGCTAAAAAAAGGAATGATGCTGTGGAATGGCATGGTGTTTACAAGCAGATTCATGGTGATTTTATTTATAAAAATTCCCAGACTTCTTCGGTCAGTCACCCTTATGGTATCAATAGAAACATTTTTTCCCAAGTAATATGTAAGCCCAAACAGATTGGTTTCCTTAGTTTCACAGATAGAAAGTCAGGTGTTAATTTGAACCAATCACATGCTAGTACAGTACTGCTAGGAATAGAAGCAATGAAACATTATCCCTAACTCTCACTTTAATCATTAGCTTGTCCTCTTTCTTAGTCTAATCCCTTTGATCGTGAGTCAAGAACCTTTCCAAGCATGCCAAAGCTTCTGCTACTGTTCCTCTATGAGGCAAGGGACAGAGGGTGGTTAACTTCTGGGGAGGGAGTAGAGGAGAAGGTTGTTATCTCTCAGTTGTTCTAACTTGGGGATCAAGAGGAGAAATAAACATTTTGGCGAAAGTGGGATTGGAAGGAACTTTCAATGTGGCAGCAAGGAGACCCTCACAAGTAGGAAAGAAGAAAAAGCTATAATAACTGTAAAAATTAGCCCAGGTATTGAATTTAGCTGTCCACTTATTGGACTCAATTTAGAATACCTTGGGAAGTCAATAATTCTGAACTTGTTTCTAGAGAAGAGAAGTGGTATAATGGGAAAAGAATAGAATTTGGCGTTTGAAGTGCTCAATGTACTTAAATCTAAAGTAAACATGTTGATGCACCCACTAAAAAAAAAAAAATGAGTACTATAATCACTTCTTTCCAGACATTTTCCCTTTTTGAAATTGTGAAATACACATACAATAATTTTAATAGAATTTTTAGAGCAGGTTTGACTCACAGCAAAAGTGAGAGAAAGATGCACAGATATACCATATAATCCCTAATCCCATATGTGCATTGCTTCCGTATCATCAATAACCCCAACCAGAGTAGTACACTTGTTACAGCTGATGAACCTAAATTGAGACATACATGTGCCAGCAAGCATATGAACAAAAAGGTCAATATCACTGATCATTAGAGAAATGCAAATCAAAACCACAATGAGGTACCACCTCACACTAGTCAGAATGGCTACTAATAAAAAGTCAAAAAATAACATGCTGGCAAGATTGCGGAGAAAAAGGAACACTTACACACTGTTGGTGGGAGTGTAAATTAGTTCAACCATTGTGCAAAGCAGTGTAAAGCTTCTCAAAGAGGAAACTACCATTCAACTCAGTAATCCCATTATTGGGTATATACCCAGAGGAATATAAATCATTCTATCACAAAGACACATGCATATGAATGTTCACTGCAGCACAATTCACAATAGCAAAGACATTGAATCAACCTAAATGCCCATAAGTGTCAAACTACATAAAGAAAACATAGTGCATACACACCGTGGAATACTATGCAGCCAAAAAAGAACAAAATCATGTGTTTTGCAGGAAGATGGATGGAGCTGGAGATCATTATCCTTAGCGAACTAACGCAGTCACAGAAAACCAAATACCACATGTTCTCACTTATGAGAGCTAAATGATGAGAACACATGGACACATAGAAGGGAACAACACACACTGGGGCCTATTGGAGGGTGGAGAGTGGAATGAGGGAGAGAAGCAGAAAAAAATAACTATTGAGTACTAGTCTTAGTATCTAGGTGACTAAATATCTGTACAACAAACTCCTATTACACAAGTTTACCTACATAACAAACCTGCACATGTATCCCTGCACCTAAAATAAAAGTTAAAAAGAAAGAAACATTATCACCCAAATACCACCTGTAGTTTACATTAGGGTTTACTCCTGGTGTTGCACATTCTAAGGGTTTTGAGAAATGCATAACCACATTAATGACATGTATTGACTATTGTAGTAGCATACAGAACAGTTTCACTGCCTTAAAAATCTTCTACACTTTATTGATCCCTTCCTCCCTCCTAATCCCTAGCAACCGCTGGACTTTTGATGGTCTCTATAGTTTTACTTTTTCCAGAATGTTATCTAGCTGAAATTATACAGTAGGTAGCCTTCCAGATTGGTTTATCTCACTTAGTAATACACATTTAAGGTTCTTCCATGTTTTTTCATGGTTTGATAGTTCATTTCTTTTTAGTACTGATTATATACAGATTTGATGCCCTGATCATCCTTGCCCTGGCTTGTAAGGTAGTGGTTTCATACTGGTAGAGGCAAGCATAGGAGACTTGATGCTACTGCCACCCTCCCACTTCACTGAGCACTAAGTTCCTAGACTGGGGGTGTCACTCAGAAAAATGTGTGCTCTTGTACCTACCACCAGCTCCAGAGCCATGGCTCAGAAATTTTGTCTGTGGGAGAAGCAGGCCATTAACAGAGAGCTCTGAACATCTTCCCAAATGAACTGACTTCATTTGCAACAGAGTGCAGAGAAGTTCCAGTTTAAGGGTGTTCTCAAAAACAGTGGAGTATGTTCTGAAAGAAAGGAGAATGGGAGATTCATTCATTACAGGCTAAACTGTAAGCTGACTAGTTTGCTGGAGAGAACCTGGGAAAGAGACAGCTAAAAGAAGACGTTCAAGGATCAGAACAAATCTCAAATACTTGCCTCAGGAGCTGTCCTTTCAAAGGAGTCTGAATTTGTTTATTTAATTTTTTTTATCTCCATAGGTTTTTGGGGAACAGGTGGTATTTGGTTACATGATAGTGGTGATTTGTTAGATTTTGGTGCACCCATCACCCGAGCAGTATACACTGAACCCAATTTGTAGTTTTTTTTTCTGAAAACTTTGTTGTTTTAAATACAATTGAACATTTCATTCCCCACCCCCACAGTAATCAAAGTAAACATTTTATCGTTATTTTATCATTATTATTCTTGCTATATCAAACTAAATTCCAGGAATGTAAGAAAGTCTGACTTGGAAATATTACATAGAAAAAGGCAGAATTAACACATTACATTTTTTAGTTTTTCCTTGTAAGTATATGTTGACATCTTCTTATCCAGTAGCAGCACTTCTGGTTTTGAGTGAGTTTTATTTTGTTTCCTTCCAGAGGGAATGCAGTATGGCAGTATTATCTTTGGAACAACCAATCTGTAGTCTTTTATCCTTCACTGCCTTCCCACCCTTTCCCCCTGAGTACAAGGGAGTCTGAATTTGATTGGATTAGTCTGTTGAACAATTTATGCTCCCAGAGCATTGTTGAAAACAATAGGGCAATCACTTGAAAATTAATGGAGTTTAATAGCTACGTTTCATTAGGGGAAAAAAGACAAAGAGAACCTTGTGAAAACCATCGTTATCACAGGGTAACTCTGGGAATACTGAAGGCTGCATCACTAAGAAGCAATATCACAGCCTTCACATTGTGATAGTAGATAGAAAATAGACTTCACTGAAATAACTCAAACAGCCATTAAACAACAAAACAAAACAAAATGAAAACAAGCAAATACAAATAACAGATCTTTAAGCGGGGACCAGTACCCAGAGTTGCTAATAATATATTATCTAAAATATTCAATTTCCAACAAATATTATGAGCCATGCAAAGAAACAGGAAAATATAATCTATACACAGAGTGAGAGAGGCAGGCAACAGAAACTGTTTGTGACAGTGTTATGGACTGAATGTTTGTGCCCATCCAAAATTCATATGTTGAAGCCCTAACCCCAATGTGATGGTATTTGAAAGTGGAGCTGTCTTAGTCCATTTTCTCTTGCTGTAACTGAATACCACAGACTAAGAAATTTATAAAGAATAAAAGTTTATTTAACTTATGGTCCTAGAGGCTGAGACATCCAATATTTAGAGGCTGCCATCTGATGAGGGCCCTCTTGCTGCATTTTAACACAGCAAAAGATATCACATGGTGAGAGGGCAAGAGCAGCTCACGTCTCTCTTCTTCTTATACAGCCATCATTCCCATAATAAGGGCCCCACCCTTGCAACTTTCTCCAATCCTAATTACCTCCTGAATGTCCCACAGCCAAATGACATCAACATATCAATTTGGGGATTAAGTTTCCAACACATAAAGTTTGGGGGACTAGCCAGGCATAGTGGCTCATGTCTGTAATCTCAGCAACTTGAGGGGCCAAGGCAGGAGGATTGCTTCGACCCAGGAGTTTGAGACCAACCTGGGCAACATAGCAAGACTCCACCATTAAAAACATAAAAAATAAAAAGAAAAGAAAATGAGGGGACACATTCAAAACATAGCAAGGTCTTTGGGAGGTAACTGGGTTTAGATAAGGGCATGAGGCTAGGGCTCCCATGATGGGATTAGTGTAGTTATAAGAAGAGACTGGAGCTTGCACACGTGCTGTCTCCCCCAGTAATGATACAACAAGAAGGAAGCCATTTTTGAGGTAGAGAGAGGGCTCTGACCAGAATGCAACTAAGCTTGCACCTTAATCTTTTACTACCAGCTTCTGTAAATGTGAGAAAATATACACTTCTGCTGTTTAGGCTACCCAGTCTATGGTATTTGTTATAGCAACTGAGCCAACTAAGACAGACAGTGACCACATGATAAATGTAGCAAAGACTTCAAAATAGCCATATTATAAACATATTCAAAGAATGAAAGGAAATCATGATTAAAGAAGAAAAGGCATGATAACAGTATCATATCAAATACAAAGTATCAATAAAGGGATAGAAATTATGAAAAAAGAACCAAATCTAACTTCTGGAATTGAAAAGCAAAATATTTGAATTAAAAATGTCCCCAGAGAGACTCAGCAGCAGATTTGAACTGGTAAAAGAAAGAATTGGTCAACTTGAAGATGAGCCAATAGAGTTTATCCAATCCAAAGAACAAGAAAAAAGAGTAATAAAAAATGAATGAAGAGAAATTTAGGATACCATTAAGGACACTGATATACATGCAGTGGGAGTACCAGAAGAGCATAAGAGAAAGAAAACAGAGCAGAAAATTTATTTGAAGAAATGATGGCTGAAATTTTCACAAATTTATTGTAAAACACTTACCTACACATCTAGGAAGCTCATTAATTTCTAAGAAGAAAAAACAAAGATATACAAAAACAGACACAGCATAGTAAAACAAACTGCTGAAAGTCAAAGACAAAGAGAAAATCTGGTAAGTGGCAAGTGAAAAATGACTCATCACCTACAAGGGAACCAGAATGAGATAGCTGACTTATCATTAGACACAATGGAGAACATTTTCATTTGTATATTGGCCATTTGGATTTTCAGTTTTGTAAAGTAACTGTAAAAAATACTTACACCAATTTTTAAATTTTTTATCATTTTCTAGCAATTCTTTATGTGTTCCAAGTTCTAGAACTTTGAGACATATTTATAGCTCTATCTACCTATCTATCTATGTATCCGAAATTATAGTTAAAGAAGAAAAGGCATGATGACAGTAGACAGATATAGATGCTACTTTATGGCTCACTTTTTAATTCTCTTAATGGGGTCTTTTGATGAACTGGACTATTTAATTTTAATGTGGTCAAAGTTATCAATTATTTCCTTTATCATCAATGGTTTTGTGTAATATTGAAAAGGTTCTTCGCTAGCACATGGTTGTGAATATAATCATTTATATTTTAAAAGCATAATTTTGCCTTTCAGATTTAGATTTATAATTATCTATAACTGATTTGAGGGTATTAATTGAAGTAAGGTTCATACATACTCTTACTATCCAATTCTGCATCCTTCTCTTTTAACTTTTAGAGGCAATACTCACCCACTCCCAATAAACTTCTTGTATTTCTAACTCCATTCAGCATCCGTTTACTGGAGGTCTTAAAATGGCATACCATATTCTATTTCTCTGCATTGCCACCTCTGTCATAAAACAAGTCTCCATATATAGGAATCTGTTTCAGGGCTCTCTTTTCTTCACTCTTTGTCTGTTTGTCTACCTGTGCCAATATCATATTGTCTCATTTACTATAGCTTTATAATATGTCTGATATTTGGTAAAGCATGTCCTCTTGCTTTGTTCTGCTTCATCAAAAGTGTCTACAATATCCCTAATCCATTCCAATGTTTTAAACTATTCTGACATCTTCCACATTTTTATCTCTGTACCAGAATGCCCCCTCACAAAATTTAGATTTTTATACCCAGCTTCCTAGTGGGTATCTCTAACTAGATATCCTACAAATATCTCAAATTCCAAAAGTTCAAATTTGAGTTAGAGTGATGTCAAAAGCAATAGTGTGGTAAGGAAGAAAAAATTTTCCAAAGAAGCTATGAGAACAGTGGTAAAAATTGCCAGAATCAACTTTTTTTTTTCTTTTTTTTTTGTGAGATGAAGTCTCTCTCTGTCACCCAGGCTGGAGTGCAATGGTGCAGTCTTGGCTAATGGCAACCTCCACCTCCCCGGTTCAAGCCATTCTCCTGCTTCAGCATCCAGAGTAGCTGGGATTATAGGCATCCACCACCACACCCAGCTAATTTTTGTATTTTTAGTAGAGACAGGGTTTCATCATGTTGGCCAGGCTGGTCTCAAACTACTCATCTCAGGTGATCTGCCCACCTCAGCCTCCCAAAAGACTGAGATTACAGGCATGAGCCACTGCACCTGGCCCAGAATCAACTTCTTAGACTCTGGAAATCAACCAAAGTTTTGTAGGGAGCAGGAAGTGTTTATTGAAGAAAAACAACTAAATTATGCTAAGGACAACAAACTCTACAATGTTTTAACTTGCTCTATGCCCATCTACTTCTCTCCAACTCTGCAGTAGCCTTTAAAACGTATCACACAATAATGTGGAAAATCAGGAGCCTGTAAGCCACTAGAGGAGGCAGAATGGAGTTAGAGCTCCTTCAAAGCCCTGTATTCATAATATTGTCATTACTTGACCCATATGATAGTTCCTGGGAAGACTCTATTCACAAAGCTTATCTTTATTTTACCTGACTCAGAGCTTGTTCAGTGTGAACAGCCTTTCATTGACTGTTGATATTAGTTGAAAACAATAAGTGGCAATTGTTTAACATAATGGCTGCCTGCTGAAGTGGATAACAGTTGGGACAAACAATATAGACTGAAAAAAAAGCTTAAAATAAAAAGTGGGGAAATGAAAGCTCCACAGGGGCTTTGACAAGCTCTGAAAAATTCTCAAGAACCTAGGAGGGAACACATATGCCTAAGACTTCCCATCCCCCAGGACGGTGAACATGTTCAGAAAAGACCTGAGAATGTCCAGAGCTCTCATCCCTGACTGACTTGGAGGTCCTACATAAGCAGGAGATGAAAGCCAAGACAAAGTTTCAAGTCAACTGACTGAGTGTCAAATGCCCCCAGATAAACACAGAGTCCCTCAATAAAGAATAGAAGACTTATTGGTTTTAGGCACTTAAGGAGATATGTGTCTAATCATTAGCTGACCACCAAGCTAGCCAAGTAGAGACATCAGTGGTCACATATGACAAAAATATGAACTTTACAGATTACTTCGGTAAAACTATTAAACAAACAGCAACAGTAATAAAAAATAAATGGCAACAAAAACATGCCCTGGAATTAAGAGAGAATCTTATTTTCAGAGTTGCTACATTGCATTATTTAAAATATTCAGTTTTCAAAAAAAATTGAGACATACAAAGAAAAGTAAGGAAGTATGGGCCATAATGGTGTGTGGTTGGGGGAGACGGGGTGGCAATAGGAAAAGGCAGTCAATAGAAATTTTCCCTGAGAAAGGCTAGACATCACAATTACTACACAAAAAACTTTATTTGAGATACTCCAAATATGCTCAAATAAAGGAACCCAAATCTATAGAACTAAAGGAAAGCATAATAATGAGGTCTCACCAAACAGGCATTATCAATGAAGAAACAGAAATTATAAAAATAATGAAATGGAAACTGTGGAGTTGAAAAGTACAATAACACAAATGAAGAAATCACTAGAGGAACATGACAGCAGAACTGAAGAGATAGAATAAAGAATTAGTGAATTTAAAGTTAGGTTAATTGGAGTATTGAATTTGAAGAGCAAAAAGAAAAAATAAAGAAAAATGCATAGAGACTTATAGAGCTGTTGAACATGACCAAGCATGCCAACATAGACATGATAGGAGACCCAGAAGGAGAGGAGAGAGAAAATAGGAAAAAAAGTATATTTGAACAAATAATGACAGAAAACTTTCTGAATTTCACTAAAAACACAAATCTACACATTCAAAAAACAAAAAACTGCAGTTAGTATAAACTGAAAAAGATCCATATCTAGACACATTATAATCAAACTGTCAAATGACAATCTTGAAAGCAGCAAGAGAGAAGTGACTCATTAGATAGAAGGGTTACTCAACAAGATTAACAGCTAATTTCTCATCAGAAACCATGGATGCCAGAAGGCAGTAAGATGACATACTAAAAGTGCTGAAATAAGAGTATTGTCAACTAAGAATTTGTAACTCTTTGTTTTGATAATCACCTCTTTACCCCATTGGTGAAATATGGATCTCCAACCAAGGATTATGGAGATGGCTGAACACACCTGACACTGAACAGATGAGATCAACAGCAGTTTTTTAGTCACATATACTCACAACCCAGGGGAGGAGGACACCACATGCCATGCAGGACCACAGGGGGTTTGCATTTGGGACCAGAGTGAACAAGCAGGGTCTGTGGAAGGCAGACTTTGTAATAGCAAGAGGATGAGGTGATTTTTGGTTCCCACAGAAGAATGTGATTGGTTCATTTGAATAATTACATGGGCTGGCAGGGACTAAGGCCTGCTACTCAGCAATAAGTAACAACTGTGTCTGGTCCCCATGATAAGGAGAGCCTTTTGACTAGGGGACCTTATTAGTAGGAACAGAATGGGGAGAGGAACTCGTGATTAGACTATTTGAGACCCTCCTGAGTTTTCTAGATGTCAAGGCAACACTTACTATTCATTTTAGTATTTATATTACAACTGACCCCTTGATGTCTTGACATCAATTTAAACTTGTTGATCACTGCAACTTTGTGGGAAATAGAAGCAGTACATTCCTAGGAAGCAAAGTAGTCATTTGATTAGGAGAAAGATAGGCACATGATAAGCTGGTCATCAAAAATACATTAACGTTAGATGTATCCCCCTTTATGGCCAATAAAGGTATTTGAGGGACCTGTGTGGCATTGGTACAGGGAAGGCATGTGTCCAGGGGGCATGAATTTAGACTAATCAATGTCTGTAGCAACAGTGACATCCAGTGGGGGGGGCATCCATTTGTCACTTTGCAACTTAAGAGTTATCTGAAGAACCCATTAGGCTTCCAATTAAACCAGCTGCCTGGGACCTATAGGAGTGGTGGAAGTCCCATTGAATGCTTTCTTCAAGAGCTCAGCATTGTGTATTCTGATAAGGGCCTTTGCCAATATCAGAAATGTCTGAAATTCCAAAGGGGATAAGAAGTATCCTGGTAAGGCCATGTACTGTGGCCTTAGTATATGTAGAGATGTATGTGACCTTGATTTATAGTTTGGGTATCTATGAGGCAAGAGATTCCTAGAGTTCTTTACCCCAAAGGAGGCAACTTTTAGGCAATGGACCAAGAGTTTGCAAAAATGTGTAGATGGGACAATTTTTTGGCCAGCATATTCAATGTTAAGATGACTGTCTGAAGTGTGGCTAATTGTGCTGACTCTTGGGTCCCATTCTTTTCAGGGACATTCTGGTTAAGGGATGAAAAGCAGCAACATTTTGCTTAACTCCATCATGTATGATGGCAAGATACCACCCGTAAAGTGTATGAATTTTTGTTGCTGATCACTCAGTTGATCCTAAAAAGTATCTTCAGGTAGCCAAGGGACTAGGAGAGGGTTGACTTCCTCCAGCATTACAGCATCCAGCAAGTGATTGAGGATGGGGGAGGCCAATCCCTCCTGTAAGTAAGATTTACTAGAGTGACCAGGTTTGGACCATTCTGTAGCAAAGAGGCCTCAGTAGCTGTGCTGTGCTTGTAAGGCTCTGCTTCCATAACCAACGCATAACGAGCAGCTGGGTAAAGAAGATTACAGGTACAGGGGCTGCAAGAGCCTAGATTTTCAGGAGAACCCAGTATGTGGCCAGCAATTGCTGCCCTAATAGTATATAGTGCAGGGCTGAGAAGGGCAATGCAGTTTCTTGCACCAGAAGCCTATGGACAGTTTATGTTTGTCATAAGTGATCCAAAGACCCCAGGAGGTATGAGAAGAGGTTGCTGAAGCTTCTATGGTGAATGAGTCTCTGAGGACACTAACGGGAGTGCCTGTTGATTTGAATTTGGACAGATTCTACAGCTTTTTGTTGGAGAAGTATCCATTCGAGGTGGGCTGATTTACAAATAACAGCATCAGTGAAATTAATTAAATTTATACCTGAGGAATATGTTGCTTCCAGATCCCGAAAAGTACTAAAAGATGGACTTATTAACTTTGTGGGTGCTAAAAGGATCAATAGATTTTTCTCAACAATGTCAGGAATAGAGTAGCCTTCAGTTTACCAAATGATGTTCTAAAATTTAATAGAGGTGGCAGGGCTTTGCACTATGTGTGGAGCAATGCCCTATCCCCTTTTTGTGAGCTCCTTTGTATTTGTAAGTACTTAACAAATGTGTCAAATGAATCTCCTTGGATGTTATCAATGTAATGTCATACCTGGTCATACGTGGGCCCCTAGAGAAAGGTGAGTGCAGTTGGAATCTGGCCTGCAAAGCTCATATGCTAGGCAAGGCCTGGCAAAAGTGTATTGTGTTCTTTAGGTGGCGAAGACAAATGTAATTGAGAGGCTATTGCAATACACACTGAACAAAGTATATTAGCCAAATCAAAAATGGGACAAATATTTACCAACTGCCGATTGGATGAGTCAGAAATTCCAATAATATTGAATATTGAGTATGGGGGCCCTAGTGGATGAGACCATAGCATTGAAGTTATAGTTACCCACTGTGAGACCCCATTCATTCTTTCCAGGTTTAAGAACAGGATAAATTGAGATGCTAAATAGAGGAGCAGTGGGGGTAATCACTCCTTCACTAATTAGATCTTAAATAATAAGTTTTAATCCTTGAGGCCCTGTTTTAAGTTGCACTGGGCCATAGTAACTATTTTAACTGGGGGGTGGGGGGGAATCCATGGCATCTTATTTAGTTTAGCAAGTTTTTAAGTGTGCAAGACTTAATGTAACTTTATTTCTCATGGATCAGAGTAACCTTGCGTACCACAGGATATTTTAGAATAATGGGTACTGTGACCATAAGGAATTTAGACAAAATAATAATTCTGATGGTTAAAGTGAGGCATACTTATGTGTTCTCTATTTCATATTCCATAACTCCCTTAAGATTTTAGGGGGTACCTTGTTTAAATATAATGAGTCCCCAGGCATAACTGTAATTTGAGCCTCAGTATTGATTAAGTCCATGAAGGCCTGCCAATTGGCGCATTTCAGCAATTTTTTTATTGTTCTTTTTTGTTTCTTTTTTCTTTTTCTTTCAGCAAATGTTGATGTTAATTCAGAACCTATTTGGTAGAGGCACAAAAGCCAATCAGTGCCTTTTAATCTTTTTGCTGTGAAAATTATTTTGTCAATAATATCCAATTGTGTCAAATTGTGGACCTCTCTTTCCATTTAATTTTTTTCCTGCAAGCCTGAAATTTGAGCACTTTGTTGCCATGTAGGCATAAGCAGGAGAGTGGCATAGCAGAAGAGCACTGTGCCCACAATTCTGCTACAGCCCCACCCTTTCTCCCACACAGGCTTCCTTTTCGTCCAAGCTTTTTCCTCTGTAAAAATCCCCTCATCATAGGCCAGGAGCAATGGCTCATGACTGTAATCCCAGCACTTTGGGAGGCTGAGATGGGAGGATCACTTGAGGCCAGGAGATTGAGATGCTACATAACATAAAAAGACCCCCATCTCTTAAAAAAATAGCCAGGTGTGGTGGAGTGTGCCTGTAGTCTTAGCCACTCAGGAGGCTGAGGTGGGAGGGTTGCTTGAATGTGGGAATGTGAGATTACAGTGAGCTATGTCTCCACCACTATAATCCAGCGTGGATGACAGAGTGAGATCTTGTCTCAAAAAAAATTCCTTCATAATAATTTAGATTTATAGTCACATAAAGTTGCTGCTTTCAGTTTCTGTCTGCAAAATCACCATGATGCAGCCCTTCTTGATGGTTATGGGACAGGTTTGGGTTCCTGGGGCCCGAATCATAGGTGGTGGCCTCCTCTTCAAGAGAATGCCAGTTAAACTTTCCAGGGTTGAGTTCCACATCTGGTAAGATAATTTTATCTGTGGCTTGGATGTAATCTATCAAGTCCTGCTGTCACAAGATTAGCCCTTTCGTGTGCTGGTAAGCAGCAGCACTAAACGAATCCCAGGTACATTGGCTAGGGGTTATGCATTGGAAGAGCAATTGAGTACAAAATGCTCCTTCCCATTTTTAAATAATCAATGTGTGGCCATGGATGTGCACCTCAATACCTTTGGAGGTCAGGAGAGCATATACAACAGCAGTAATGGAAGTAGCATCACAGGAGAGAAGCAAGGATGCTATGCTTGCCTGAATAACAATGACTGTCAGGCAACCAAAATGCCATGCCTAATTCTCTGCGGGGTGGTGGTCTTCTTCTTTTCCACAAACTCTACAAAGGCCATCTTGGTAGTGCACAATCACAAACAAAGTTTCATGGCTGCCCCAAGCAGCCAGTGATGATAACTAGGCTATACACAGTTACCAGAGAGCTCCAGCCCTGCCTTTGGTAAGTGGGGCCCAGGTGTCAGCTGATTAGGATGCTGTGTTGTCACCTTCACAGGCAGAAGCCTCAGGGACTATCTGCCCAACACAGGCCAAACTGAGTGGCACATCATGTCAAGGTATAGTCAACAAACAAAAGTTCCTGTCTTGAGGATTATAGCATTTAGAGTGAAAAGAGATGATGCTATCTGGCAAAGAAAACATAGTGCCATGCAAGCCAAAGCACAAGTCCACCAGCAATTGGCAATTCTGTTCCAGGCAGTACTTGGCATATCATGAAACCAGTTAACTTGCCATGAGCAGTTAATTAAAGCTGACCAGCTGTACTTGGTTACTGTTGGTCCATCCCATTAATGACACCAATTGTTTTGATCACTTCCCCTCCACCCCACTGGTGAGGGAGGGATCCCACGGTAGGGTTATGGGCATAGCTTAAAACACAACACCCAATACTGGCCAGATGAGATTAACAGCAGTTTATTTGTCACATATATTTATACCCTGAGGGAGAAGGACACCACATAATACGTAGAGCCACAAGAGGTTTGCACTCTGGAACAGTGAACAACCAGGGGCTGTGAGAGGCAGGCTCTATAGTAGCAAGAGAGTGGGTAGCCTTTGGTTCCTGAGAAAGGATGTGATTGGCTAGTTTAAATAATTCTATGGCTGGCAGGAAACTAAAGCCCACTACTCTTTAAAAAAATATTAAATTACACTGGTTGAAGATGGTAAGAAATATTTTATTCAGGAGCATTGTGATAGGTGTAGGGACCACTGCAATGTGATATTGTGGTGTGAGGGAGAGATTGGGCTTAACTTCCAATACAGGATGGGAAAATGGGAATTTACAGACAAGGAGCAGGGTAGGGGTCAGGGGATGGCAAATTACTAAGAGGAAGCATCAGGGGTAAAAGAGAATTCTTTCTTATTTTTTAAATAGAGGCAAGGTCTTGCTGTGTTGCCCAGGATGATCTCGAACTCCTGGACTCAAGCAATCCTCCCACCTCAGCCTCCTGAAGTGCTGAGATTACAGGCGTCAGCCACTGCACCAGGCCAGGGAGAATTCTGATTAAACCAACCTAGCAGGATGCTTCCTGAAGGCAAGCTAAGGTGATGAAACATCATCACCTGGGGGATGATGGAGGATGAAGAATCTGATTAGATATGGAGGGATCAGATATCAAGGGTGAGAGGTTCTGGTTAAACTGATTTCATGGGTTCTTGTTAAAATTGGACAATGCAGAGAGGCACATGGAAATCTAAAAGTTAGGCCTAGTTGAAAAAGAGTTCAGAGGAGCCTGAGCCTAATAGAGTTTGGTCAATGAGAAAATCTTTGTTACTACTCAGGGTTAAGCAGGAACTGTGCCTGGTCCCCATGATAGGGAGCATTGCTTGGCTAGAGGACCTTATCTGTGGAAACAGAGAGGGAAGGAGAATTTGCAGTTAGGTCAATTTTGCTGTGCCAAGGCAGCACACAATATTAATTTTAGGCCTCATAACACATTTCTTTTTATATTTATTTATTTATTTATTTATTTATTTATTTATTTATTTTTAGAGAAAAGGAGAAAGAAAGAAACAGCAAAAGAAAGAAAAAAAAGAATGAAAGAGAGAAAGAAAGAGGAAGAGAAAGAGGGAGAGAGAATGGGATTCTTGTTTTATTGCCCAGGCTAGAATACAGTCTAAAAATGGGTATTAAAAACCTCTTTTATGCCAATAATTGTGCTTTTAAATCAAGAAAGATTTGTTATTTTCATCCTCTATCTTTCTTGATTTAAAAGACAACTGAGACCAGGAGTGGTGGCTCATGCCTGTAATCCCAGCATTTTGGGAGGCCAAGGAGGGTGGATCACCTGAAGTCAGGAGTTTGAGACCAGCCTGGCCAACATGGTGAAACCTCGTCTCTACTAAAAATACAAAAATTAGCTGGGCATGGTGGTACACACCTGTAGTCATAGCTACTAGGGAGGCTGAGGCAGGAAGATAGCTTGAACCTGGGAGGCAGAGGTTAAAGTGAGCTGAGATCATGCCACTGTACTCCAGCCTGGGAGATAGAGCAAGACTCTGTCTGAAACATAATAATAATAATAATAATAATAATAAATAAAATAAAAATGAAGACAATTGTATAAAAGAATCATGACAAATATGTGTTGATACATATACAATGTATAAAGACGGGATTTGTAGGACAGCAACAACACATAGGAGTAGGGATGGAATGGAACTATATTGGAAAAACATTCTTGTACAATATTGAAATTAATATTCATTTCAACTAGTTTTTTCCAACTTAATATGTTAATTGCAATCCCCAGGGCAGCCACCAAGAAATTGGCAAAAGAAACAACATGGTAATTGAAATGATAGGTTAGAAACTATCCATTTAATACAAAATAAGGCAGTAGTGAAGTAAATAACAAACAAAAAAGACATGCCATATAGAGAACAAATTGCAAAATGGCAGACACAAATCCTACCTTTTGTTAATTATATTAAATTTAAATAGATTAAGCAGTACAATAAAAAAGAAAAGATTGAAAGAATGAATTAAAAATGATCCAATTATATGCTATGTATAAGGGACATAACTTAGATTCAAAGACAAAACTAATTTGAAAATAAAAAGATGGAAAAAGACATACCTTGTAAACAGTAACTGATATGGTTTGGCTGTGTCTCCACCCAAATTTCATCTTGAATTTCAGTTCCCATAATCCCCAAGTGTTGCGGGAGGAAATTGGTGGGAGGAAATTGAATCATGGGGGTGGTTACCCTCATACTGTTCTTGTGATAATGAGGGAGTTCTCACAAGATCTGAGAGTTTTATAAGGGACTTTTCCCCCTTTGCTCAGCACTTCTCTCTCCTGTCGCCCTGTAAAGAGTTGCCTTCTGCCATGATTGAAAGTTTCCTGAGGCCTCCCCCAACATGCGAACTGTGAGTCAATTAAACCTCTTTTTCTTATAAATTACCCAGTCTTGAATATTCCTTCATAGCAGTGTGAGAATGGACTAATACAGTAACCAAAAGTGAGTTGAAGAAAATATACTAATGCCAGACAAAACAGACTTTAAGACAAGAATTGTTACTAGAGACAAAGAAGGGCATTTTGTAATGATAAAATGGTCAGTAATTCAGGAAGATATAACAATTATAAACATATACACACCTGAAAACAGACTCACGATATATATGAAGCAAAAACTGAAAGAACTGCAGTAAGAAATAGACAATTCAGCAATAATGATTAAAGACTTTTATACCCAACTTTATCTAGAGGATATAATAATTAGACCGGGAATAGCCAATCATTTAGCTTCCCTGGGCCACACTGGAAAAAGAAGAGTGGTCTTGGGCCACACAGAAAATACATTAACACTAACAATAGCTGATGAGCTTAAAAAAATTGCCAAAAAAAATCTCATAATGTTTTAAGAAAGTTGACAAATTTGTGTTGGGCTGCATTCAAAGCCTTCCTGAGCTGCATGCAGCCCACAGACAGTAGATCAACCAGGCAGCAGAAGACTTGACCAACAATATAAACCAACTAGATCTAACAGACATCTTTAGAACACTCCACCCCATAACAGCAAAATACACATTCTTCTCAAGTGCACATGGAACATTCTCGAGATTAGACCATGTGCTAAGTAACAAATTGACTCTCAATATATTTAAGAAGGTTGAAAGCATACAAAGTATGTTCTTTGTTCACTATGGAATAAAATTAGAAGTCAATTACAGAAGGAAATTTGAGATATGCACAAATATGTGGAAATTAAACAACAAACTCCTAAACAATGTCTCAAGGAAGAAATCATAATGAAAATTAGACAATATTTTAAGATGAATGAAAACAAAAACACAACATACAAAATTTATGGGATGGAACCAAAGCATTGCTTATGGGGAAATGTATAGCTATTAATGCCTACGTTGAAAAAGAAGAATGACCTCAAATGAATTACCCAAGCTTCTACCTTAAGAAACTAGAAAAAAAGACCAAACTAAATCCAAAGCAAACAGAAAGAAAATAATAAAGATTACAAAGGAAAAAATGAAGTAGACGATAAAAACAATAGAGAAAATCAATAAAACTGAAGCTGATATTTTGGAAAGATTAACAAAATTAATAAATCTTTAGCTAAATCTTCTTTAGCTAGGCTGACCCAGAAATAAAGAGAAAACACTTGAATGAATATAATCAGGAATAGAAGAAGAGACATTACTACTGACATCATAGAAATTTTAAAATATGTATGAAAATACTATGAACAATTGTATGCCAACAAATTAGATAACCTAGATGAAACAGACAAATTTCTAGAAAGACACAGTTGTCAAAACTGACTCAAGGAGAAATAGAAAGTCTGAATAGAACTATACAAATAAAGTGATTGAATCAGTAATCAAGTATTCCCACCAAAAACAAAAAGCCCAAGATCGGATAGCTCCACTGGTGACTTCTACCAAGCATTCAAAGAATAAAAGAAAAGTTAACACCAAGCCTTGTCAAATGCTTTCAAAAAATACAAGAGAAGGGAATACTTCCCAATTCATTCCGTCAGCCCAGTATTACTCTGATACCAAAACCAGAAAAGCCATCAAAACAAAACTATAGACCAATATCCATTCCTTTAAAATCTATTCACTAAAATCCTCAACAAAATACTAGCAAACAAATCCAACAATGTACCAAAACGATTATACCTCATCACCAAGTGGAATTTATCACAGGAAATGCAAGGTTAGTTCAGCATATAAAAATCAACCATTGCAATACAACATATTAATAGAAGAAAGGAAAAAAATAATATGATTATCTCAACAGATGCAGAATAAGCATTTTCTTGATAAAACTCAACAACCTATAACAACAAAAACACTCAACAAATTAAAAAAGACAAGTACTTCCTTAATCTGATAAAGGGAATCTACAAAAAAATCCACAGCTACCATCATACTTAATGGTGAAAGACTAAAAACTTTCTCCCCAATATCAAGAACAAGACAAGGATGTCCACTCTCACTGCTTCTATTCAGGATTGTACTGGAGGTCCTAGCCAGTGTAATTAAGCAAGAAAAATAAGTAAAAGGCATCCAGATTGCAAAGGAAGAAGGAAAACTATCTCTCTCTGCAAGTGACATAACTTTGTATGTAGAAAATCCTATAGAAATCACAAAAAACTATTAAAGCTAATAAATCAGTTCAATAAAGTCCCATGATAAAAGATAGACAAAAATCAACTGTATTCCTATATACTTGCAATGAACTGTATGAAAAATGAAAAATGAAAGTAATAAAATAATTGCATTTACAATAGCATTTAAAAAAAAGAGTAGGCAGGGTGCGGTGGCTCACACCTGTAATCCCAGCACTTTGAGAGACTGAGGCAGGTAGATCACCTGAGGTCAGGAGTTTGAGACCAACCTGGCCAACATTGCAAAATCCTGTCTCTACAAAAAATACAAAAATTAGCTGGGCATGGTTGTGTGCATCTGTAATCCCAGCTACTCAGGAGGCTGAGACAGGAGAATCGCTTGAACCCAGGAGCTGGAGGTTGCAGTGAGCCGAGATCATGCCCATGCACTCCAGCCTGGCCAACAGAGCAAAACTTCGTCTCAAAAAAAAAAAAAAGTAAAGTTTTTGGGAATAAATTTAAATAAAGAATTGCAATACTTGTACTCTTGTCAGTGCACCACGTAACATTACTGAAAAAAAATACAGACCTAACTAAATGGAACATCATCTCATTTTAATATATTGGAAGACTTAATATTGTTAAGGTGGCAATACTCTCTAAACTGATATAGATATTCAAGGCAACTCCTATTAAAATCTCAGCTGCCTTTTTTATTTTCTTTTGCAGAAATTGACAAAATGGAAATATAAGGGACCCAGAATCTTTTATTTTTATTATTTTTTTTGAGAGGGGTCTCACTCTGTCACCCAGGCTGGAGTGCAGTGGTGTGTGATTTCTGCTCACTGAACCTCCACCTCCTGGGCGCAGGCGATCCTCTCACCTCAGCCTCCTGAGTAGCTGGGACTACAGGCTCCTGATACCAAATCCGACTAAATTTTTTTTTTTTTTTTTTTTTTTTTTGGTAGAGACAGACAGGGTTTCACCATGTTGCCCAGGCTGGTCTCGAACTACTGAGCTCAAGTGATCTGCCTGCGTTGGCCTCTCAAAGTGCTGGAATTGCAGGCATGGGCCACGGCGCCCAGCCAAAACCAGTCTTGAAAAAGAACAAACGCAGAGGCCTCATACTTCAGCGATTTCAACGCTTACTACAAGGTAACAATAATCAAGAGTGCATGGTACCTGCATAAGGATAGACATATAGATCAATAGAATGTAATTGAGAATCGAGAAACAAAAGTCACATTTATGGTTAACTGATTTTTGACAAGTATACCAAGACCATTCAATGGAGAGAAAAAAAGAGTGTTTTCAACAAAAGGTGCTGAAACAACTGAATATGCACATCAAAAGAATGAAGTTGGACCCCTACTGGAAAACTTTTAAAAGAAAACATAAGCACAAATCTTTGTGGTTTTTGGATTAAGCAATGGATTTTTAGACATGACACCAAAAGCACAAGTGACAAAAGAAAAAATAGATAATTGAACTTCATCAAATTTTAAAACTTCTATTCTTAAAAAGACACCACCAAGAAAGTAAAAACTGACAACAGGAGAAAAATTTTGAAAATCATGTATCAGATAAGAGACTTGTATCTAGAATATATTCAAAATAGTTACAGCCTTAATCACAAAAGGAAAAATAACCCAATTCAAAGATGAATAAACAGCCTGAATAGACAGTTATCCAAAGATACATAAATGACCAATAAGCAAATGAAGGGATGCTCAATATCATTAGTAATTAAGTGTGTTAGGGTTCTCCAGAGAAGCAGAACCAACAGGAGACGTGTGTGTGTGTGTGTGTGTGTTGTGTGTGAATATGAATAATGCTACGATGAACATACATTTATAGGTTTTTGTGTGGACCTATGTTTTCAATTCCCTTGGGCATATACCTAGGAGTGGAATATCTACAAAATATCTTAACTCCATAATTAACATTATGAAGAACTGCCAGTTTTACAAAGTGGCTTTAACCATTTTACATTCCACCCAGCAATTTATAAGGGGTCTAATTTCTCCACATCTGTTCCAGCATTTGTTATTATCTTTTATTACATTCATCATAGTGATGACCTTATGCAGAACCATGGAGGGAGAGCTGCTGTTTGTTGCATTTCCTTACTATATACTCATGAGTGTATCTCATGGTTTAGATTTGCATTTTCCTAGCATGATGGTTGATTTTTATCTGTCAACTTGAATGGGCTAAGGGGTGCCTAGATAGTTGGTAAAACTTTTGGGTGTGTCTGTGAAAGAGTATTTCTGGAAGAGATTACCATTTTAATCAGTAGCCTAAGTAAAGAAGATTTCCCTCACCCATGTGGGGAGCATCATTCAATCTGCTGAGGGCCCACATAAAACAAATAGGTGAAGGAATGGGGAATTCACTCTGTTTGATCAGAGTCTTCTGCACTCAACATCAGTGTTTCTGGTCTCTGGCCTTCATATTCTGACTGAATTGTACCACTAGCTTTTCTGGTTTTCCACTGGGTCTCCAGCTTGCAGATGGCAAATCATGAAACTTCTTAGCCTCCATAATCATATGAGTAAATTACTATTGTAAGTTAATCTCTGATTTATTATATTCATATATTATATATGATTATAACATATTATATATATATATACATGAAAGAGTTTCTTATCAAATATATAGATATATGGTTTTAAAATTTTTTCTCCCATCCTGTGGGTTGTCAGTTTTTACTTTCTTGATGGTGTCCTTAGCCCAGAGGTGGTACCACAGGCAAAGCCTAGGAATCTGGAAGCACTCCCAACTGCCCACAGAGCAGTAGACTACTCTATCCTTTCTTTGAATTTAGAGAGGCTTGTTACGGCCCTATCCGTTTGGGTTCTTTTTGGTCCTGAAAGCTACTCCTTCCACTGGAAACTGTGGCCTTAATAGTTCCAAGCACTGCCCCCATCCTGAGTCAGGTCTCTGTGGTGATTCTAGGGTACACTCTGGAGGGATTTGGTAGCAGTTTTTCAAACGAGGGAAACAAATTCCTGCAAGAAATTTTGACTATCTCATCCAGATTTTCTCTACTACTGGGAAACATCTTATACCACAGATCCTGTGAGGAAAGCTCAGCATACTCAACTTAAATTAAATGTACCCAGTATCATTTGAGTGGTAGGACATGGCAGTCACATAGGTCTCCACTGTATTTCCTATATGTTAGGGAGTATAATACTGACTACAAAATTTTTGCAAGGCAGTGTAACAACCTCTGTGCTTCTAATGGGAAAAATAGGCCAAGAAGGGTTAATTAGATCAGGAGACTCCAGTCATTTTGTGAGAAGAGGTCATTTTTCATTTCTTTTAAGTCTTGAGAACACTCATGGAGGTAGAGGAGAAATGTATGCATGCACTTGTGCATGTGTGACTGTGTTAGGAGGAAGCTGTCAATGAAGGCCTTGAAGCCAGGGTGGGAATGATGGATCTGAAGGGACTCAGGGAATGGCTAATGATAGGAGGGGTCTAAAGAAGCTGACAAAGAAGACCCTGGGGGTGGGAGGGAGGCTGACCGTAAAGGTCCTTGAAGTGGGGAAGAATTGACAATCTGACAATCTGACGGTGATGACATTACATAGAACCATAGAGTAGGTGCTGCTGTTGGTTGCATTTCCTTACCGGTTGATCCAGTATCCTAGTTTGGGCCCCCTGCACTGGATTAATATTTACGTGTCCCACTACAATGCCAACATATCAAACAAGCCACCATTAGAACAGGATCATTTTCCTCCAGGCAGCTGCTTGCTGCAATCATTCTGCTGATTAAATTTCATTCTGGAAAGTATTGCACAGACCTTAATCAGGTGTCACAGCCACTCCATCCTATAGAGCCAAAGCCTCTTTGACCTTTAAAAATACACCAAACAGTTGCTAGAACACATCTCCCTAGGGAAGACAGATCCTCAGGCCAGCGCACAGAAATCCACGCTGTCCTCACCCCCCTCCACCTGACCTTTCTCCCCCTGAAGAGAGCAGACAGTACCAGAGACCTTTCTGATATTTTTACCTGGAGGACTCTGGTCAGCCTTCTGTCTCGGTGATACCATCAGCCCCCTATATATGTGGATTTGAAGGTCTGCAAGAGTTTTCCCATCTTAAAATAGCTTCCCCACTGGCCTGCTCGAATTGCCTGACATTTTCATTGTAATAAGCACTTCTCTCAGGAAAAACATTGTAGTCTTCAGAAATCCCTTGTTTAAACAAAATAAAATAAAACTGGCTTATCTGGAAGAAACAATTCATAAGTAATAATGGCACCTTACAATCTTAGAGCACTTTTTCTTGCTCTCAATGTACTTTCCAATATGTTATTTCATTTTTACATCCACTCTGTGAAGAAAATGATACTGTAATCCCTATTTTACAGATGTCAAAATGGAGCCTCAAAGAGATTAATTGACTTGGTCAAAAACAAAGGGCTAGAAAATGGTCTTCTGATGCCAAGACTTAAATGCTTTCTATCACACTAACACAAATGAACACTGTCAGCTGAGAGGTCTAAAAAGAGATGTGTTTTGATGGGAGGTGCAGGCAATGGCTAAGGAGGTCATGTCCAAGTAGGATGTCAAAGAAAAGGCTTGCAAACACCCAGAGGACATGTTGGAGACAATGAGCACCTGGGTAAGGGGAGGCAGACAGGATGGGAGAGGGGCTGAAAGCAGCCTGGTCTCCTTCACCCATTCAGATGTTAGTGTAAGTGTTCCCCCCTTCCTTTCCCACAAGCTGGTAGGTGGCAAATAAAGTGCCTTATCCCTAGCTCTGCCTTCTTGCCAGAAGTGGTGAGGAGATGCTGGATGTAATTGGAGGAGAACAATCAGATTGTATTTGTATGGGGCTGACTTGGGCTACCCTTGGTGAAGTGTACCAGCTGCCTCTGACTGTCCACTCTCTTCAGGCGATGCCCATTCAAGTCTAGGAAATAAGGAATAAGACAGAACATTATAACAGTGTATGAATAATGTAAGATAGTGCTCTGTCCTTAAAGCATAATGTAATTTAAAATGCAGTGTGTATTAGACTCCAACTTAATTGGAAGGGATGCCTTGGACCATTTGGGACACTACACAGCATTTGACATAGCCATTAAAAACTGTTCTCCAGAGCCCAGGAAACTAATTGCAAATGGTTAGGTAATGCACAGCTGATAGAAAGAAGATTTTCCTTTAAATTGATTCCATGGTATATGTACAGGGAAGTTTATTGCAACATTGCTTGTAACTATAAAAAACTGGAACTAAACTAAATGTGCACCCATGGGGGTTTTTCAAGTAAGTTGAAATGTTCGCACAATGAAATGTTAGGCAGCCTCTTAAAAAACATGAGCCAAACTTACATATACTGACATGGAAAATGTATTTATGAAATAGTATTGGATTTCCTAAAAAGTAAGTTGCAGAATAATATTTATACTTTGCTTCTATTTTTTGTTCACTATGTGTGTAATTGTGTGTGTATGTATATACTTGTATATACATAGGAAAAGTGGAAAATCTTGGGAAAATTACATCAGAATGGAGGTTACCTCTGAAGAGTGACATTGGGGAGGGAAAGAATTTCACTTTTTATTTTATTCAATTTTGTATTGTTTGAAATCTGTGTGCATATTTTGCTTTTGCAATGTTGGGTGTTTGTTAAAGGACAGTAGTCTTTATTGAACAGCTCCTCCCTTCTTGTTATAGCAGGATTCCAGGTTCCTAAGCAGATTTGAGCAGGAATGGATTTAGGTGCATTTCACCTTCAATAGAACTTCTTACAGGTCCAATTGAACCGTATTTCTTATACAGAGTAACACAATAAAATACAGCCTTACCAAAGGAATCCTCTCTAATAAGCACAGTTGCTGATTTTTATTCCTCTCTATTCTGTTTTACCTCCAAATTTCCTCCTCTCCTCCAACCTAGGCAGAGTTCTTTCTATCTATCTTCCTAGACACATCAGTTACCCAGAAAGCTGCTCCTTCCAGGCAATCAACAGAGTAGACAGCCCCCTACCGGTGTAATTTTAGGGGTATTGACAAAGCCAGACCAGAAAAAGTACTTGCTCACCTGCCAGCACCAACAAGCCTTAATCATACGATGAAAAGCAAGTACAAATTCCCTTGAGAGAGGTGACATGTTGCCTGAAACTAGCACTCAGACAAGAAAGACCGACAGAAGAGGTATGTGTGTGTGTGTGTGTGTGAGAGAGAGAGACCAAAGCAAAGTAGGTGGGTCTGGCCTAGGCCCATACTGTAGTACAGATACAGCACAATTTATTAAACATTCACCTATTTACTTAATTCGTTTGTAAAATAGAATTTGGGGCGGTTTGTGCTTTTTAATGATACATGCTCATTGAATATATTTGAAAGATATAGAAAAGTATAAAAAAGAAAGCCATCTCCTGTAATTTCACTACTCACAGATAACTACAATGAATATTTGAGTTTCTAGTCATTTTTCTCTGCATATATGTACAATTTTAAACAAAATGGGATCACACTATACATGCAGTTCTTAGCCTACTTTTGTATTCATTATTTCATATATTTCTGGGTCCTTAAATATTTGAAACACAATTTTAATAGCTGTATAACATATGGAATCATTTGGTTGTGGTATCATCTAGCTCATCGTTCTCCTAATTTTGGTCAGTTCAGGGTTTTCTTCCATTTTTTTAACTTATAAATAACATTGCCATGGACATTGCTGCACATAAATCTTAGTCCAGATTTCTCTCTCCTTAGGACAGATTCCCAGAAGTGGAATTACTGGGTCACAGAGTGTAAACATTTTTAAAGGCTCTGTGGAGCAGTTTGAACTGGTAGCAAATTTATTGATTCCTAAGAACAACTGAACACAGAAATCCTCTTCAATGCAGAAAAGAAAATGGCCAATACACCTTAACCGAATCCTATTCTACGAACCCTACCAACTGTTATCTCTGGCAGGTAAAACATAGCATTTAAATAGAGAGACTCCCCAAATGACCCCCAACCCAGTTCCTGTGGGCTTAAGGCTACTCATCTCCTCTCCCTTTCCCCTGATTTGAAAGTAATACATATGGTGAATTTTTCTGTATGGATGTTTTCCTTCAGTAAATAGTTTGCAGTATAAAATGTTAATTATGCTTCTCATAGACTGATCTCATTCTAACCTTAACATTTGTGGTTATTAACTTCTGTTATGTTTACTCTAAAATTCAAAAAAACTTATCTAGCCTTCTTGAACATCACCATGCCCCTAGTGTATCTATTGCTTCATGTATTATGGTTCTCCGTTGCTGTTGTATATCTTCAAATTAGGAATATGTGAAATTCTGTGGAAAACAAAGACTAGTCTTAAAAATAAACTACCTCCTTTCTGTAGTAGGAAATGAACTGCTTTCAAAACTTGTCTATCAAGAATTCAGTAGAAGTATATATACCAGAATCATTTTTATGTTTTTGTTAATGCTTCCAAACAATGTACTTTGAAATCAGAATCATTTCTTTATATTCATTTTTATGTAATTCTCCTGATGCTTTTCCTTCCACAATAGTGATCAGAAAGGAGATGTAGTTTCCATTCCCTGCCCATGATAGCTAAGTAGGTATCATAATGTAAATTGGAGGGAGTTTTATTATGCAAGAAGGAACTACTATTGGGTTTGACTGATTGAAGATGGACTTTGATGTGGTGTATTTGAAAGCTATTAAATGCAACTTACAATGCTTAATAAAAATATATATTATTTCATTATTTGGCAAGTTTACCTTTTAAATACTTTTTAGGGTACTTAACTCTCAAAATAAATAAAGGTAAAAATATTCATAGAGAAAAAATGTGGAAAAATGCATTCCAACCTGTAAAGCGTTGTTGTCTGTGGTGAGTAGAATTGTGGAGCAGGAGTAATTTGCTGCATCAAGCGCCTCTGCAGTTTTGGGAACTTTTACTGTGTCATGTCTTATTTAGTAAGTGGAATAAAGCAATAGATAAAACGAAATAAAATATGTTCAACAAGTATTCAAATGCCAACTATGTACCAGATATAATTAAGTGATCATTATAGAAACTGCAAAGGCTAAATAGAAGAAAGACCTTTGAGTATTTGCAACAGAGAACAATAATGAATATGACAATGAAAACACCTGAGCAATTGGAAGTTTCTAAGGTATAGTCATGTATCACTTAATGACAGGGACACCTTCTGAGAAATGTGTCGTTAGGTGATCTTGTCCTTGTGCAAACATCATAGTGTACTCACACAGACCTAGAGTGTCCTACTGCACAGCTAGGCTATAAGGCAAAACCTAGATAGTACATCCTCCTACACAGGTAGACTATAAGTCATAGCATATCTCACCTAGACTACAAAAGTGTACAGCATGTGACTGTGCTGAATACTTTTGTAATACAAAGGTCAGTATTTGTGTCTCAAAGCATAGCTAAACATAGAAAAGGTAAAGTAAAAATGCAGCATAAAAGATAAAAAATGACACACCTGTATAGGGCACTTACCATGAATGGAGTTTGAAGGACTGGAAGTTCCTCTGGGTGAGTCAGTAAGTGGCTCAATACAATCATGGTAGTATTGTGTCCTATTGTGAGGGAATGTGAAGGCCTAGGACATTACTGTATACTATTATACATTTTATAAACACTATACACTTAGGCTGCACTACATTTATTTTAAAAGACTCTTCTTTCTTCAACAAATTAACCTTAGCTTACTATAAACTTTTTAATTTTTTTAACTTTTGACTCTTGTAATAACACTTTTTTTTTGAGACAGTCTTGCTCTGTCACCAGACTGGAGTGCAGTGGCGCTATCTCAGCTCACTGCAACCTCTGCCTCCCAGGTTCAAGACAGTCCCTGCCTCAGCCTCCTGAGTAGCTGAGACTACAGGGGTGTGCCACCACGCCCAGCTAATTTTTTATATTTTAGTAGAGATGGGGTTTCACCAGGTTAGCCAGGATGCTCTCGATCTCCTGACCTCGTGATCTGCCCATCTTGGCCTCCCAAAGTGCTGGGATTACAGGTGTGAGCCACTGCACCAGGCCATAACACTTTTAAACATACCCTGTACAGCTGTACAAAATATTTTCTTTCTTTACATCCTTATTCCATATGGTTTTTTCTATTTTAACTTTTTTCTTTACTTTTCAAATTTTTTTGTTAAGAACAAAGACAAAACACACACACATTAGCCCAGGCCTACACAGGGTCAGGATCATCACTATCACTGTCTTCTACCTCCACATCTTGTTCCACTGGAAGGTCTTTGGGGCCAATAACACGCATGGAGTTGTCATCTCCTATGACAGCAATGCCTTCTTTTGCAATACCTCCCAAAGGACCTGCGTGAGGCTGTTTTACAGTTAACTTTTAAAAAATATTTCAGTAGAAGGAGTACACTCTATAATAATGATAAAATGTATAGTATAGGAAATACATAAACCAGTAGCATAGTCACTGATTATCATTATCAAGTAATATGGATTGTACCTAATTATACACGCTACACTTTTATGTGATTGTCAGCACAGTGGGTTTATTTACAACAGCATCACCACACCACAAACTCGTGAGTAACACATTGCAATATGATGTCACTAGGTGATAGGCGTTTTTCATCTCCATTATACTCTTATGGGAACACTTTCACATCTGTGTTCCATTGTTGACCAAAACATCGTTATGTGACACATGACTGTACTTGTGGGCTGTGACAGTGTTGTCTGCTCTGGTACTGCCCTAGGCCTCTGCCTCCTAGATCTGTGGTTCCTACTGGATGCCCTGTGCCCAACTGAGCTTCAGCTTCTTGACTGGCCCTTCCCGTAGCTGACTGCAATTAGGTGTGTATTCAGTGTTAAACATCTTTTCAAGGTAAAATCAAGAGGACGTGGGGATCCAGACACTTTCACATGCTGATGGTGGGAATGTGCTTTGCTACAGATATTTGGGAGGGCAATTTGGCAATACATTTTCAAAGCCTTAAAAATACTCTGACTTGATGATAAAAATCAGAATAGTGGTTACCTCTGGGAAGGCGGCTCAAGAGAGCCATCTTGGATGTTAGAAAGGTTTAATATCTTAATCTGGGTGATGGTTTACAAGGGTGTGTGTGTGTGTGTGTGTGTGTGTGTGAGAAAATACATTGGTATGTACATTTTATTGCAAGTGTGGTGATTAAAAAAAAGTTTAATTAAACATAAATGTTTGAAACTTTTGAACCAATAGTTCCATGGTGGTATTGTATCCTATGATGAAAAAGATGCAAAGGTTTAGTTCATTGCATTAGTTACAATGTTAAAAAACTGGCATCTCTAAAATATTCAGTAACAGTGAAATGGTAAATAAATGATGTTCCATTCATTTCAAATCATTTTATCAAAGGTTTTTTTTACTGATATTGGAAAACATTTATGATATAGTGTTTGGTAACTAACAGGTTACAAAATAGCAATAAATTAATAACCAAATAAAGACAAGTACCAATGCTGTTCCCTGGTGCTATGGTTATTTTCCTGGTACCCAAAGAAAAAGATCAGCTGGCAATGAGAATCAGGCAAGTTTTATGAGTGAAATAATACCATTAACAATGGTTCTCCTCAATGAAGATTCAGCTGTTTGTGGTGCAGGCACTGAGTACTATGCATTGACCTAAGGTAGTCTGGTGGGCACACCACAACCTCAATTAGGGATGTTTGGACTCTTTGAGGTGCTCTATTATTCTGAAGCTTCTCTCTGTTCTTGGTCAACCAAAGTCTGGAAAATGAGAGTTGGACGGTGATAACCAGAGAACAGAGATACTGGCTGGGATGTGTATATTACGTGCACTTGTGAATATCTGTATGGCAACCATTTTAAATATGTATGTACGTATGCACATACGTGTAAACATGATTTCTCTAGCCCACATTCCCAGATTTGGAATCAGGAAGGTAGTATGTAATTTAAACAGTCAAATTGGTCAGCAAAATAAGGAGATGATTGAATGCTACGGCTCTTCCCAGGGAGAATGTGTTAAACGCAGAGCACCATCTGGCATTTTTCTAGTGGTCTGGAGGCTTCTGGGGAGGGTGCTCACCATTGGTTTGAAGAAGATGGAGAGAAGTAGGCTGCAGCCCCATTGGTAAACATTTCCTGATGCTATAAAGCAGTTTGCAACCTAAGGCAACACTGTATGCTTGATTAAACTTGCAATGAAAAGGATTTATTATAAAGCATTTTAATAATTTATTTTTTATCAAAAGCTAACCAGCAGTTTTACAGTAGCCTTCACTTGCATGAAAGACCTGTTTCTTCATCTAAGTGGTTTGCCTATTGGTAAGTTTTATTATAAACCTATTTATGTGTAAACTCCACATGTGTTTTGACGTGAGGAAAATTAGAATGGAGCCCAGGAAACATTGCCTCTTGCTTTTTAATTGACCTGGCAAGCAGAGACTGGGAGCTTCTCAATGGGACAGAATGGGCATGCCCAAACAGGTGTATTTCCTTTATTTTATGAGTTAAAATAAACTTCTTTGGGAGGAAAAGAGGTATCTATACTGGGCTTAGTTAAAATGTAGGCTTTTTTCCCTCTAGTTCCCATTCTAGTCCCTCCCCTTTTCCTGATCTTCTCTCCAAAGAAATACACCATCTCCAGAGAGAAGACTGCTACTACTCTCCGAGCTGCTGCAGCTGCTGCTATTGTCACTGCTACTGGTCTCAAAGTCATTTTTAACTTGACTGAGTGCATGCTGTGCTCCAAGTCCCATAAGGCACCCCATGAGACAGCACAAAAGAAATATACCATATGCAGTTCTTTTAAATAGCCAGCTCCTCTAGTATTAAAAAAAAAATAATGTACACTTTCATGCAGGATTGAGGAAAACAGATGTTGAGAAAGCAAAACTCACTCCCGTTAAAGGTACCTCACTAGTTTGTGTCTTTGAGATTATAAAGGTCAAATTACATATGCCCTCTGCGTCATTTGGTGGGTAGTGTGTTTTTCTCTGAATTGAAAAGGCCTCGATCTGTCTATCAAAACCAGCATGGTAACGTTTCTATTTGGCTTCTTTAGGGATCCGTTGCTGTGGGGTTGCTATAGGGGAGCCAGGCATCTATCTCTAAAGAAGGTGTTAAATAGTCTTTAGAGCCTATATAAAAACCTCTTTTCTTTCAGGCTACTTTCACAGAAAAAAAAATATGTTAATAAGGAAGCACTCCTGAGAAATCAGTGCTGGATGCAGGAGTTCTCCACATTAAGTAGGAGATATTTAGAATGGGAGGAGAAAAAGATAAGTAAACAGGACTCAAAGACAATCATTGGAGAAGTATGAATACAGGATTTCTCTCTGCCTTTGTGGAGCTTATGGAGACCCTGACACATAAGCTAAGCACGCTTAAGACACCCACATCTACAATAGCAGGCATCTTGTCTCTATCTAGGACATATATCACAGATTTCTAAACCACATCTATAGTGTAGGGCTGCTAATAATACCTGACACAGCATTCAACCTGGCCCCTGGGGTGCCCAAGTTCTTTACAAAGGGCTTCCTTTTTAACCTTCAAGAAACATCTTGTCTTCCTTCAGAAGATGGGAAAAGGCAAGAACCCCATTTCCCAGATTAAAAAAAAAAAAAGCCTTACAGTAGATTAGCAAGGCAGATCTGGAAAGAGCCAGGTACTCTTCTTCATCCCATTGACTCTTAGGAGAGTTTTATATTTGATTTGGTTTGGGTTTTTAGTGGGGACATGAAGAGAGGATTGCAGCAATCATCAGGGGGAGGTGGTTGGAAGGAGACCTGGCAAGCAGAGCCTGGGAGCTCCCCGATGGGACAGAATGGGCATGCCCAAACAGGTATATTCCCTTAGACATGTCAGGATTCCGGGACCATTTCCAGAGGGAGGTGGAGCCCACTGTTACCTGTTTCCTCATCCTCCACCTCCCCTGGCCACCAGATAGATGTCTTGGGGGCACTCCAAGGAGGCCTCATCCTGTTCTGCAGTTGTTCTGAGAACATTTGAACCACCTTCTGAGCCAACCACAAGGTGCTTCAAGCCCCATATCCTAATGGCGTCCAAAAGGATAGGCTGCAGAATAACTTGGCTGTCTTCCAAGATCAGTGACATTCCCACCTCATCCCCAGTTTACCTTAGTAATCCACAGTGGATCTGTCAGCCATGACTTTACTTTCACTCTTTCCAAAGCTACTTGCATTTTCATCTGGTTGCACCTTTTGGCGCTAATTAATTCCTTAGGTATTCCATTTGCTATAGAGAATAATGGTTCTTTTCAGCCACCATAGCAAGAACACTGATCTTGGAGTCAGACAGATCTAGGTTCTAACTCTCACTTCTGCCACCTACTAGCTGAGTGGGACACAGGACATTTTCTTCCCTTCTCTGAGACTCAGTTTTCTCCCCTGCATAATAGGGTTATTGATAACTGCTCTTCCTCCGTTGCATGGCTGCTATGATGAGAAAATGTGATCCTTGATATAAAAGCACTTGAACAGTATGAACTGGGGTTCTGGTGCAGTCATACTTTAGCTGAACCTTCTAGCTCAAGATTGGGGGCTGTTGGTTCTAGAATTCTCAGATCTGGTGAATAAGGCTGTGCTCCCTCTCTCCGTGTCTGCATAATTTTATTCACTCTGGTCACATCCCTTCCCAGCCTTCATCGTTCTAGACTAAAGAGTCTGCATTTGTTTAATCTATCTTCATATGTCAGGCCCCCCACCCCCCACCATCCCCTTGATTATAGAGTGGCCCTTCTCTGGATCGTCTCCAGCTCCATTATGTCATTCTGGAAGCACTAAGGCCAGACCTGCTCCAGTGTGTGTGTGTGTGTGTGTGTGTGTGTGTGTGTGTGTGTGTGTTCCTCAGCTCTGAACCTCTGACTCTGTCCCCTTCCCCAGTTATAAATCCTAGAACAGGATAATTACCCAAGACCCTGTCCAACTACAGAGAAGGCTCCTTGGCTTCAGACTGAAGCCTCCCCCGCTTTCTCTGCGCAGCCCTGGCCCCAAGGGGCTAAAACTGCTCCCTGTCTGGCTTGGGAGGCTGGGAAGTGGATAACTAGGATGGGGAGACTGAGGGGGAGGGAGGAGGGGGGGTCTTGCGCAAGCGCACGAGGCTGCAAGGACCGCCAATGCTGCTGCCTCCCGAAGCAGAGGGAGGAAGAAGAGGAGGGAGGGAGAAGAGGGGAGGGGAGGGGAGGGGGAGGCGGCACTTGGGCTGCAGCTCGCAACCAGAGGCAGTCTTTCAGCTCTCGGAGGGACCGAGAGAGGCAACCGCGGAGTAGAATGCTCTGCGGGGCGCCCAGAGCCAGAGGCGCTTGAAGCAGCTTCGGGGACTGGGGCAACCGGGCAGTTTTCACCATGCATCAGTCCCTGACTCAGCAACGGTCCAGCGACATGTCCCTGCCCGATTCCATGGGTAAGTCTAGCGGCCGTTCCTTCGGGCGGCGGCAGCAGTGGGTGAGTGCGCTGGTCTCAGGACTGAGAACTCCCTGGCCGCCACAAAAGCCAGAGAGCGGGAAATGGGGCATGGTTAGGGTGGTCTTCGCGCCCCAGTGTCTGGGTGGCGGACCAGAGTCCCAAGAGAGCGGCCTGGCTGTGGCGGGGGCGACGTGCGGAGATTGAACCGCCAAGCTTGCGTCGGAGTCTCCCTGCCCCGGAGTGCGGGTGTGTGCGTGTCTGTGTGCGTGTGTCTACAGACTTGCAGGCGGTGGTAAATCCCAGCTCTCTGAGGATCAAAACACTTCCTTGCAACCTGCGCCTTCGCTTTCCATTCGCCACTCCCTCTTTGCAAAGTCCTCGCCACTTCTGAAAGCTCACTACTAACAATAATTAGAAGCAGTGTCCTCGCCCCCTCCCAACTCTATAGAAGCTGCCCTGAGATTTACAGATGCAGTTGGGAGGGGGCCTGACTTGCACCTCGCTGACTGGGGGGGGTGGTTGCGCAACTCTGGGGGATGGGCGCGGGGGGAGAAGGACGGGGGGATGAGAGGAGGGGAATTCCTGAGGAATCATTCACGACAGCTCGGCCCTGCCCTCTGCAGCCGCAGGATCAACATTCTTTGAATGTGATTCTTACTCTGCTCCAAATGCACAAAATGTGCGTGAGTGTGAAAAGGGAGTAAGGGGCAGGAGTGAGAGCGCGAGAAAGAAACATCCAGCGCGAGCCCGCGCATCTTCTGAAGTCGCTTTTCCTCTCAGGGCGGAATGGAGGGGGAAGGGCGCCCCTCGACACCTTTCCTTATCGAAACTAGGGGACAGCTACCTTCGGGCACCAACTTGGCTGCCCCTCGAAGCTGCTTTTTGGTAGTTACAAACAAAAAACAAACCTAGTCCCCTCAGCTGTTAGGCACCTTCCCAAGCCCTATGATTTCACTGGGCGGAGAAATTAATTTGGAGCCCTGGAGAGCGGGAGGGGATTGTCAAATCATGATCCCACCTAATCTTTTAAAATTCGCCTCAGATCCACTTCAGTCAAAACGAATTTCCTCTTTCCAACATACTTCATTCTGCAAAATCCCTCTGTCCCGCAGTTCCTACCATCAGTCGGCTCAGGTCTTCCGCGATGAATTTGCGAGAACATCTCGAGTGGAGGGGGCAGGGAGAAAACTGAACTCCCTCTATAATCTCCCCACTGCCCGCAGAAGACTCAGTGTCAACAAAACTCGTTCACCGGAGGGGCCCCAGAAAGTGTTAGCTCCGGATGGTGGAAAGATCCGCATCCTCCATGGTTTTGCATATTCAGTATAAGAATTTACTTTTCGGTTTTTAAGGGCGTAGTTATTTACAACGGGGTACAAATGAGGCCAAGGACTTGGTCCGAATCCAGAGCCCAGCAGTACCAGACTCCCCCTTACTCCCAGCCCGCGCGCGCGCACTCTCTCTCTCCCACACACACCACACACACACAGAGAAGGGCGGAGGGAGGGACAGAGGGAGAGAGGGAGACAGGGAGAGACGGAGAGACGGAGAGACGGAGAGGTGGAAATGCACTCCTTACCTTGGCCAGCTGTGGCGCCAACGCAGCCCTGGCTCCCCGACGCCAAGCTGTTGCGCTGCGCGAGGGAGGGCTGAATGAAGAGTGCTAGGGTTCCGCAGTGTCCATTCCCGCTGCGGACGACAACCATCTAAACACCCGCAAATCAAGCCACAGGCCCGGGGCCCGTCTGCCTTTGGGGAGTGGGCTGGTTGGTGGTCCGGGGCTTAAGGAGTTGCTACTTGGCGCACTGCTCTGTGGGTTGCGGCACAAGATGAAGAGCTTTTTATTTCTTGGACTCCCACGGGCCCTCAGCGATCTTGTGTTTCTCGAAAGGTCTGCGCAACAAACAGCTAAGTGGGCTTCGCCCAGCCCAGTCTCCACACTGCGGGAAAGGAATCATAAATTCCAGATAGAAGCAGAGCCGGCCCCACGCATTCCACTTTTTAAAGTCCGCAGACCGACGGCACTAGCAAATTCCTGGGTCGAGTGGTAACCCTGGGTTTCCACAGTTTGGACAAGGGAGCCTCCCCGGAGTTCCCTGGATCTGATCCCGCAGAGCCCCAGCCTGAATCAGCGTCTAGGCTACTTAGCAGCTACTCCCACTTAACTTAGCTCTGGCAATGCCACCTTTCCTTGCGTATGTGTAGGGGGAGGACAGTGGGTAGGTAGGTTACTGTTTCAACCTCCAAGGCCCGCTTTTCTGAGGGGATTCCCTTTATTGTTAAGACACAACCGGAACCAAAACAATAAAGTTTAAAACACACAGACACACTGCACCAAGGTGCCTGCACTGTATGCTTGCTAGCTGCCTGGGAACAGAGCAGTTCCTTCAAGGCTCAGAGTGGAGCAGGCGCTTGGCAATTAAGAAGATAGTAATTTGACTCCAGAGTCCCCCCCTCCAATCCTCGCCCAGCAACCCCCTTCTCCCTTTGGCAACACCGCCCCCAGGCGAAAAGGCACCTCTACTACAGTAGGGCATTCCTTCCTCCCAAATAACATCTTTGTAATTCGCTGGCAGGCCTTGGATTTTCTCCATTCAAAGAACTGTCTAAAGGGGGGAGGAATGGATTTCAACGCCTTTAAGGAAGTGCTTGTGAGATTGGCAGGGTCTTGAGGCTCTTCTGTGGGCAGCCACTTGTTTCTAGGGATGCTCAAGGCTGGGAGATCCGGGGACCCACCCTGTGTGGCAAAGCTGATTCAGGTAAGCAAATCCTAATAGGTTCAAAAGATCAACCCAGAGAATGAGCCAGGCATCAACAACACAGTGTGCAGGACAGGATACTGGGTTCTCATCTTTACTGCACCCCAATGAAGATTATACATCTTATCTACTCTCGGGAGGATAATCAAGAACATGTGCAAGGTAAAATAAAGTAACAGAGACAGCATCCTACCTTCTAGCAACTCACATCTTGGTTCCCTCAGATACATAATCCTGGGACTGGCAGACATCATATGGATTGTGGACCAGACCCACGGTTACAATTGTAATGGTACCAGTTACAATTCATATACTTACTGCGTAAGGTACCTGGGAATTTGGGGACATGAATAAATGATTAGAGTAATTCTGATCAAGAAAAACTTCTTGGAGGAGAGGAATTTTGAGGAGGTTTCGAAGGAAGGGAGGCACCCAGATTCAAAGACTGCAATGCAGGTGCAGGCTCTGATCAGGGGGGAAACCCAGATGAGAGAAAAACTGGTTATTTTTGGAAGGGTGGAGACAGCAAATAGTTGGGTGCTTCTAGAGCTGAGCATCCCGGTCATCAGGAGTCTGAGGTGGAGGTGGGGCACTGCAGACAGGGAGGGCTGCAGTATTTCTGCAGGTCGGCTGCTGAAGGCGGGCAGGCAAGGCCAATGACAAGATTTCAGACTCTGTCACCGCTGTTGGTTGCAAAGGTGGTTGTTGTTTAAGCATAAATATACTGGGTGCCGAGGAGAGAGGGTAGTAAGAGATATTGTAGTTCTCACACTAGTTAGCCAGAAGACTTTTAATTTGAGGGAACCCTCAGGTGTACCCTACTTTAAAAAATCAATTCTATGAGAATAGCCCATATTTATTCACGC
Organism: Plecturocebus donacophilus; assembly: GCA_004027715.1. NCBI lineage: Eukaryota > Metazoa > Chordata > Mammalia > Primates > Pitheciidae > Plecturocebus > Plecturocebus donacophilus. The sequence continues at coordinate 51,092 of PVKP010005791.1, forward strand.
AATTCCTCCCACATCCTTCTTGATTAAAAGCGAAACAATTCTGAGATGTTGCCTCTTGTTCATTCAACAAGTACTGACTGTTTATTAGGTATCAAACACTATGTATAAATCGTAATAATCATGATTTTCATATATCTGCTGCTTTATTTAAGTACCTCACGGTGCCTGAGTTTTTTGATGTGTCACTTTACTAAACAAAATTAGAATAAGATGGTCCTGTGTTTACAGGATCATCTAAAGCAATCCACAAATTGTACCCAAATAAGAACAGGGGTCTACTCCCTTCTAAAATAAAACAATCACCAGGAAAATGTCCTAAGCAGACACAATAAACTGCCTTTTAGGAGCCTGGGCCACACCTTCAGGAAATGGGTGTCTTGCTCTAAGTAGATGTGAATTTTTTTGAGTCAAATTGACACTAAAGATAAATTGAGGGGCGATTCTTCGTTTTCAAAACGAGTCATACCGGGCGGTTCCTTAAAAGTCAACTCCCCGAGTGCAACTAGAAATAATTTCATGTTATACAATTATGGTGCTTATCATATAAAACAGCGGTGACAGGGAAGGACCCTCATGAGGGGACAGAAATTCGATATTTAACCTAATGAGGGGAGCGTTTTCTTAGACGTTTCATCCAAAGCAAATCTTTTCTGGAGGCAAGGCCCTGTGGGGCTGTGGGATCTTCGCCTGGGTTTCTCAACTGACTGAATTTTCAATTCAGGTTCTAAAGCAGGAAAAAAGATTTTCAAATGACACTATGTGGTTTGCTGAGTCACTTTTCTGACCTGGCTCCTCCTACGCTTTTAAAAGTTAGAATGATATTTGCAAAGACCCAAGAGCTGTGAATAAGATTAAAGGCCAGCTGGTGGGGAGGGAGCAGGCAAATAAAAGAAAAAAGAAAAAGACTACGCAGGCACACACACTCCTCCAATTTTGTCTCTAAGGTTACATGTTTTCTAGGTAAGGTGTTGAGACGCTTGCGTGTCACAAAGATATACGTGGTGTATCCGGATGTTGCCTCACTCTCTTTTGCCAATTTGGGGCACAGGAGGGCTAGAGATTGTGTGAGTGACAAAAGAAAAGGGAAGACAAGAATGGGAGGCGATGCTGGTAGTCTATGTTAGAGCCCCTCTGTAAAAGCAACTCACAGATTCACTGAGAAGTATCTATCATCAAATAAACTTAGGCACTCTGGTTTAGAGACTGCTTTCGGATCCCTCAACATCAAGAGGAAGGATAACTAAACTTCAGGTAAAGAGAAGAAATAAATCCTGGCCTTCCCCTACCCTTCTGCTATTGCCTTCCCAGTACCATGCAGTCCAGAGCTCCCGGCTTTGCTCACGTGTTTATCATCAGTCAGCTTCCACTGCATCCCTAATAGCTCTGTCATGCACAGGGCCCTGAAGTCACAGATGTCTCTAGTGGGTCTTTCTGGTTTTTTTCCCATGGAGGCTGGACTCAGGTCTCTTTAAAGAGGAGTGTCATTTCCCAACTCTTCTTACCTCTTCCTCCAGGGTGAGACATGGTGCTTTAGCATTGTAGATGTCTAGAAACGTTCAAACCACTTCTACATTTCAATGAAAAATAGTCTTAGAATAGTCTCATATTAGAAATGACCCTGATGAGTCATATCCCTCATTTTCGAGGCTGACGTCAGGGGAGACCGCCAGCCCCTCCCACCTCCCTTGGAAACTTCAGCAGGGACCACACTGGGGAAGACAAGATGGATGTGGGATTAAGCCCAGGTGGTACTCTCAATGCTTTTCTTCCATACAGGAGGGGCCATCTGCAGGGGCCTGCAAGGCCAGCCACAGCACCTCCCGTCTCACCACCCCGGCCTCCTGGGCATCGCTTCATTTTCTTGACCTCTTCCCCATTCCTCCATCCCCTCTCCCCACCCTCCCAGAGGAGCAGTCTGGGCGGCTTCTCCCAACAACTGCTTCCTGAGGCTGCAGTGAGGCCTCCCAGAACCATGGGGTCTTATGGACAGATCCAAGTGATCTCTTTAGGGCCATAAATGACAGTCAAGACACGTGGGTGGGCGAGCCCATCAGGCCTCCTCACTGCTTCATCCTCCTCATGCTCTATACCTCCACTAGAGAGCGGACTCTTCTCATTTGCTTATTTTTTTGAGGACTTCTAGGTGGTTCTCTCCTGGTATTTCCTGTTGAAGGGCCTCTCCCTATGCCTGAAAAATCCCTGCAGAGTGTGGAACAGTGCTCGTTTCCTTTAAAAAAAAATTAAATTGAAAAGTGAGCCTCTATATCGTTTTTCTATCTGACTTAACAATCCTGTTTTCAAAAAAATATTGGTTTGCGTTATCATGTCTGATAAGCCCTGAGTGGGAGAATGGTTTCTCATCATTTATATTTATGTCACCCTCACATAAGCCTAAATGTGTATAAGTTATAATCCTCCCCATCCACCTCCCCTGATACATATCTTTGTGGACTAATGGCCTCCAAACACTCACTTTATTACACACATTTGTTATGTGACAAATCTTGCCAATACACCATTTTAAAGTTTATACATGAGGTGGCAAATGTCAGAAATAAATGAAAAAAAAATCCCAGTAACTTGGCTTGGCTGTGATATTTACACTGAAAATGAAATTTCATATCTCTAGCTTATGAAAAAAAAACTCTCTTTAGCTGCATATTGGCTTTAAAATGTTTTCATTTAACAGCCCCCAACACACCTCCCGTTTATCATATGCCTTCTAATTTGGCCTAAAAAAACACTCTACTGATTAGTTATGACACATCCCTTACAGAGTGCCAGGAGCAGAAAAATTTGTTTTGTTTTCATGTCACTGGTGAAATTTCTTCTGTTGTTTATTTTCAAACTGGAAATACGTTTTTAATTATAAAAGTGGCACCTGATGACTGCAAAAGCTAAAGCTCTACTCCTTCCCCACAACCCACCCCTGACACCGTCACCACCAAAGATAACTTCAGTTACCAGTAGGATCAGGAAAGGAAACCCTTCTTAGTGTTTTTTTCTTTCTTTCTTTAAGTCAATCCTTTCCCCAGCTGAAATGAGCAATTTTAGTTTCTCTCTATGTTTTCAGGAGCATTCAATCGGAGGAAACGAAACTCCATCTATGTCACCGTGACTTTGCTTATCGTGTCCGTGTTAATTCTCACAGTGGGCCTTGCTGCAACCACCAGGACCCAGAATGTGACTGTAGGAGGTTATTACCCAGGAGTTATTGTAAGTATAGAAGGCACAGGTAGGTTGCAGTAGCTTGCTGTCTGCAGAAATTCTGGCTCTGCTCTGATAGTTTTCAATTCTGTTTGAGTTTCTAGTGTTTGCTCAGATTTCCTCCTTTATATCTCTCTATATTTATGTAGAGAGGCAACTCTGGTTTCTCTCAGAAGAGCACTGGACTGAGAATCAGAAGAATCCAGCACCATCCCTATCTAACAGTGTGATCCTGAGCAAGTCGTCTCACTCTTTAGGGCCTCAGGTTTCTGATTTAGGAGATGTTACTAACTAGCAGTGTTAACCTTAGGCTAAGGTCCCTTCTCTCTGGGCATCTGCATTCCTATATATAATAGAGGTCACCTGATCTTACCTGAAATCTGAGGATCCTGGCAGCTTGACATTTTGACCGACAGCACTGATCTCCAAAGCAATCCTGCACTCCTATCAGGAAAAAGCTGTGGAAGATATATTCCTAAAACATGTAGATCTATTCACTTAAAAATTATATACATACATGTTTATAAAACTTATATAAAAATGAACTTTCAAAAATTAGATAATAATGCAGTAAACAATAACTTTTAATATCTTCATGTGAACACAAACTAAAATGTCACCAGATCATATGTACTTAGTGTGAAGTTCGTCGTTAAAGACAGTGCCTTGAAATCCTTATTTCAAATGGCCCACTAGACAACTGTGAATATTTTTGGTTACCTTCTTATCCCATATAATTAGATTGTCATTGGAGTCATTGTTTTTTAATGTCAATCTCACAATTTGGCTGACAAAAAGCTACCCTGGGAGTTAGAAGTATCAAACTGTGCCGTTTTCTTGTTGCTAACATTTGCTGACATTATTAAGGTCGTCTTCAGCTTCTGGTTTCTCAAGAGGAATCTTTTCTACCCTCTTATCCATTTTGTTGGGACTAGTTTTGCTAAAATGCCATCAAAGCTCTGCCGCTAGGAACCTGCCTTCCTCCAGAAGAATAGCTCACTTGATCACCTGACAAACACGGACAGAGGGTGCCAGTGACAGTCTGTTTATTGAATATTAGTAATGTTTGGCTTCTTTCTTATTATTTTAGATAAACAATAAATAGGAAGCAGGAGTTCTAATCCTTTCGTCCATATTCCAGTGGATTGTTTTATCTACCCCAGGATGCATGCAGTTCCCTTTGGACCCTGCTAAACTAGTTGCATTAAAAAAACCAAAATCCCATTTGAGTCTGCGTACACTGCTGTTGAACCCAAAAACCTAACTCTAGAGGTGAGATCATATTTTTAATATCAATTAAATGGCTCCTCAATTGCTAGAGAGCAGAAGGAAGTTTAGGACAGTTCAGTTAAGAAGTATTTTAGGACAGCAAAGAGGTCAGATGTATTTTTTGTTGTTGTTTTGTTTCATTTCTCTTTGAAGTGAAGAGAGAGAGAGAGACAGAGGTGGGGATTGGAGAGAGAAGCAAAGCGAGCGGAAGAGATTAAAGTCTGGCCTTGGACAAGCCAGAGCTACGAGTGACCAAGCCTAGAGCCTGTTGCGTAGGTCACTGATTTCATTCCACAATCAGCCTCCTCAATAGCTCTTGAGAAGTTGGGACCTGGCATGGGCTGCAGATTATGCCTCCCTGGATCTGAAGGCTGCCGGGGGAAGTGCCTCCACAGCTGCAGGGCAGGCAGGACTCCTTCCAGCTGAGGGCAGGTGACCCACAGACACTGTTTGGTGCCCTCTGTTAAACATATAAGGTGAGAACTCACCCAGTCCACTTCCTGTGGTGAGGCAAGAAAACCAGTCATCAGCAGAATGGTTTTTATTTTTGAACACAAGCAAAGCAGGGGGGATGGTGCGGGGAGGAACAGAGGGGTAAGATAGCATTTTGGTGGCTTGGAAAAGCAATTTATAGGGTCTGCATGACTTTGTGTATTTCAGATAGCTGCATTAGTAATATATTTCTGACTGATGAGCATATGCTGAAGCCAAGATTCAGAGTCTCTGTGGGTGAGGAGAAGGTATTTTCCATGGTATTTAAGAGTACGAACTCCTATTTATGAACAGTGGCTGTGAACCTTCTCTGTGGAATCTAACCGTGGGCGGCTAGGTTGGAATACATTAACAAAGGAAGAAGGGCGCCTGATTGCTGTTATTCAAGTACCTGATGTTCAGCTAGCACTGGAAGTTGAAGCAGTGGGGGCGTGTGTTTGCGTGCGAGTGGTTCACTAAGAGCTAATATGGAAGCATTAATAGGAAAGCCATCCCTAAAGGACACTGTGCCCCCATGATTTAACCTTTAAAAATGTGCTCTCATAGTTCCTGGAGATTGTTTCTTTAAAATGCATTTTAATTACATAAAATAAAGGGGAAAAGATAGAAGACTGAATAGCAGAAAAAATCCATTTGAGTTTATAGATCGGATCACATTGTAACAAATACAATTACTACTCATACCTCGGAAACAGTAAACGCCTGAGAATCCAGATTTGTCTGGGAATGGGGTACTTTCACCAATTGAATAGTTTGGTTATTAGGGAGTTACTATAGCAACTCTAAACCAGTGGTTTCCCCACTCTGATGAGAATAAGAATGAACCTGGTAAACCTGTGAAAAATGCAGATCTCTACTCCCTAGACCAAGAGATTCTGATTCAGTTGGTTTGTGTGGGTCCCAGCAATGTGAATTTTCTTTTCATGAACTAAAAATTGAAAAAGTAATACACGTTGAATCTACCTGAGGGGAAAGAACCCAGGGGCAAGGGGAGTCTAATTCAGGTGGACTAGCAACCACCTGGAGAATTAACACACAGTAAAATATGCTTAGCAATAAAACCAGAAGGATCATAATGTGTCATCTGGAGATTCTGCACTGTCAAATTGGTCACTTTAAATATAAATTACTAATATGAAAAAGTTTCAGCTTATTTGGAACTCTGCTGTTTTAGACTCTGATTAAATGTGTTAACAGTACATGAGAATTTAAATTTTCAAAACAGACAAATTAGGGACAAGTTATTAGATTAAAAGAAGACTTACCATACAAATCATTTAAATATTGTGATCTTGGGTACTTAAAATATAGCTCAATTTGCATAACTCTAAGTCTTGTGAAGCTTTTCGGGAGCATCTTTATTTTACCAAATAAGATGTCTTTGTACAGTGAGGTGCATTACCATGGCATGTTAGCTACTCTGCTGAGCTAGAATGTAGTATAATTGTTCTAAGAGACATACGCACACATGCCTCTTTAAAGATGTGCTGGTCTGTACAGGCTGAACTCTAAAGTTTTAAAAAACTAAAACCAGGCTGGACACGGTGCTACATGCTTGTAATCACAGAACTTAGGGACATTGATGTGGGAGGATAACTTAAGGCCAGGAGTTCAAGACCAGCCTGGGCAACATGGTGAGACCCCCGCATCTCTACAAAAAGTAAAAAAAAAATAATAAAAAAATAAAAATAACTAAGCATGGTGGTGCACGCCTGTGGTCCCAGCCACTTGAGAGGCTGAGGTGAGAGGATCTCTTGAGCCCAGAAGGTCAAGGCTGAAGTGAACCATGATCACCCATCCCACTTGGCACAGAGCAAGATGCTGTCTCAAATAAATAAATACATAAAATTTAAAAACGAACACCTTCCAGGTGCAATGACTCACACCTGTTGTCCCAGCATTTTGAGAGGCTGGGGCGGGTGGATCGCTTGAGTCCAGGAGTCTGAGTCCAACCTGAACAACATGACAAAACCCCATCTCTACAAAAAAAAAAAAAAAAAATTAGCCTGGCTTTGTGACGTGAGCCTGTAGTCCCAGTTATGTGGGAGGCGAAGGTGGAAGGATCACTTGAGTCTAGGAGGTGGAAGTCACAGTGAACTGAGATCATACCACTTCACTCCAGCCTGGATGACAGAGCATGGCCCTATCTCAAAAAACCAGAAACAAAAACCAAACACCAGCAAAGACAGACAAACTGGCCTAAGAATTTTACTGGCCTCAAATGTTCAAGGCATTTTATTTATTTTAGGAGGGTTCTGGTGAGCTTTGTACTCTGAAGGCCTAAAAACCCAAGAACTTCATTTGTTGCTTGAAGCTGAGACAGGTGAGGGAGGTTGCTCCTTCCCTCTACACCTCCTCTTACCTTAGGTGCAGGAAAAGGAGGCCTCTAAATGTGTTTCGGAAGCAACCCACAAGACGGAGTTGGCCCCCTGGGTAGCGAGACAAGCCTTTCATTCGTGCACCCTCTCCTCAGCTGCTGTATTGATACTATTAGGGCCCATACTAGCCTGAGTCTTCTTTCAAGAAAGAGAGCAAGAATTTCTGCTCCATTTCCTGGAAAATGGGTGGGAGAGTCAGTTAATTGAAAATCATTTCAGAGTTACCATGGGATATTAGGAGACGGGGCAACAGGGATCATTCAAAACAATCAATATCCCAGAAACCTTCTTTAGGCCAATGTGGCCTCAGATTCACATGTAAAGACTCTTCTGAAAAGTCCAAAGAAATTCTGATCAACATGAATGCTCAAGAAATATAAGTAGCTCTGGATAGTGGGATTTTGTAGCAAATTGTGAATTAGGCAGAAAGATTTTCAACAAGAGGTGAAAAAGTTTCTACCTCTTGTTTGAAAATGTTTTTAAGATCTAAGTTCATGCTAAAATATAAGTTCCTAACTTACTAAGTACATTTTAAAAATGACACCTGGGCTGGGTGCAGTGGTTCCTGCCTATTATCCCTTCACTTTGGGAGGCAGAGGCAGGAAGATCATTTGAGCCCAGGCACTCAAGACCAGCCTGGGCAACATAGTGAGACCTCATCTCCACAAAAAATTTTAAAATTAGCCAGGTGTAGTGGTGCACACCTGTAGTTCCAGCTACTTAGGAGGCTGAGGTGGGCAGGGTAGGGGGAAGAATTTCTTGAGCCCAGGAGGTCGAGGCTGACTGCAGTGAGCTAGGATCACACCACTGCACTCCAGCTCGGATGACATAGCGAAACTTTATCTCTGTGAAAATTTTAAGAATTAGCTGGGCACAGTAGCTCAGGCCTGTAGTCCCAGTTACTCAGGAAGCTTAGGCAGGCAGATTGCCCGAGTCCAGGAGTTCGAGGCTAGACTGAGCCTTGTTTGCACCACTGCACTCCAGGCTGGGTGACAGAGTGAGATCCTGTCTCTAAATGAATAAACACATTTGAATCCTGACCGGCTAAGACTTTTATAATACCATGAGGTTCTCACCTTCATTGGCTCCCTGTTGCTTCCTTGGCATGCCATTAAGAGCTCTCCATAGATGCCCTCAGCCTAGTCTTTCATTACTTCTCTTTTGCCAAAATTGTCAATTCACAGTCCTCTGAACACTACTTGGGCTTTTCTGCTTTGGGGCCATCATAACATTTTGTTACTCGTGCCTGGAATATCCTCCCTGCGCTCTATTTAAGTGCTTTGTCCTATCCTAACTTAAAAACACAGCAGAAACATTTTTCAAATACTGGGGTCCACAGTGGTGTCTACCATCTTTGAACTCCCTACCATAGATTCCTCCTACTCATGGTTGCTAGAAAATACTTGTGTCCTGCTTTGTGGCATCTGTTGGGCTATATTCTCATATAGCTTTGTTTATATTGTCCTCAATCCCTTATCTGAACCCTTTGGCCAGATGGGATTCAGAATTTAGACTTTTTATTTTAGAAAAATTATACAGTACATATACCACTTATTAGCTAACAATCGAGTAGGGGCTTGAGAACCACCCCATAACTAACCACCTCATGTTTCTATAATACGACATGGATTTTTACATTAAGTGAGAGAAAGATTATAAAATAACCTCACATCAGTTCTAGGTCAGGTTTTGCCACCAAGTTAGTTACATTAAAGGGAAAAAAAAAACGTTTTGGTTTTAAGAGCTTTGTGTATTCAGAATTATGAAAAGGGATTGTGGTCTGGTTTACCTAATTATAGTATGAGCTCCTTAGCCTGAGTGGTCTTGATCATACCCCATCCCACTTCCTGGCCTCCAAATCACAGATCGAACACAGTACTGGCCAGAGTAGATGTCCAATTAGTATTTACCTAATTACTAATTTTTTTGAGCCTTAGCCCTGGGTATCTGGGGCAGTGAATGGGACTAGGCATAGGTAACAAGAGTCCAGTCCCAAAAAAGCCATTGAATCTGACTTTGATATCTAAGCATCTTCTTTTTTTCCCCCACAAGTGGAGGACAGCCCAAACAAAGCAAACTAGTTATTTGTTCAGGTAATGGGGAATCAAGACGGAAGTCCAAAGGTCTGAACTTTACATGATTCCATGAAGCTCTTGATGGGAGACCACAGAGCTGACCTTTCTGAGGTCTCAAGAAAGCAAACAATTGATTAGAAGCCACTGTCCATTTTAAGAAAACTGTTGGTTTTCCCTTCTTTATTTTCAACCCCTCAGCTTTTCCGCAAATAAGACTTCTCACTCCATCCTTGCAGAGAACTTCTCTAGGGGGCAACAGTGAGGTCCCTGTTACTTGGAGGTCACTATTCTGCTAACACTGGCCACAAACACAGCAAGGTGTGGTTTAAAGAATACAATCTGGGCCAGGCGCGGTGGCTCACGCCTGTAATTCCAGCACTTTGGGAGGCCGAGGCAGATGGATCACCAGGTCAGGAGATCGAGATCATCCTGGCCAACATGGTGAAACCCCTTCTCTACTAAAAATACAAAAATTAGCTGAGTGTGGTGGCATGCACCTGTAATCCCAGCTACTCAGGAGGCTGAGGCAGGAGAATCACTTGAACCCGGGAGGTGGAGGTTGCAGTGAATGGAGATCGTGCCACTGCACTCCAGCCTGGCGACAGGATGAGACTCTGTCTCAAAAAAAAAAAAAAGAACACAAGCTGTTATTCAGGGGACCTGAGGGCTAGTCCCAGACCCACCACTAACTTGCCATGAGAGGGCATACATCCTTACAATTCTCTATGACATCATTTTCATGTCTATCAAATTGGAATGATATCAATTCCACCAAACTCCGTAGTATTCCTGTGACCAAACTAGGGGGCAAGTGCTTCTTTAACTTAAAAGGCTTTTGAAATGTAAGATCGTTTTTGCAACACTGGTGAGTTCATTAACCCATCATCCAGGTAAGTGAATTGAATCCTTCCAGCTATGACTCAATAGATACTAGTTCCCTGCCTGCTAAGTTCTAATCCATCTTTTGAGTTCATACAAAAATGTCTCCTCCTCTATGAAATGTTAGAGCTACCATTTATTTAGCAGCCTACCTTATGCAAATCACACTACATACTTCATTTCATATAATCCTCATAGCAATCCTGTGTGGCAGGAAGGGTTATGATTCCCATTTTACAGATGAGGAAACCAAAGAACAGAGTGGTGAAGGAACTGGGCCAAGGTCACAGAGTTTGTAAGTAGCAGAGACAGGAATATGCTATATTCCTGGCTGTGGGAATTATTCCCTGCGCCTATAGCACTTTGTTTTTACCTGGTCTGTGGTCCTTAACCCACAGTCTGTCTCTCCCTTACTAGACTGTGAGCTCTGGGAGGACAGTAGCCACATCTTCTTATTCATATGACATGGAGCTATTAGTGAACGTCAGAAAACTGAATGCATTGGAGTGGAATAGAATAGAATGGAGGGGAAGGGAAGAGAACTGGATGAAGTAACTGCCTGGCTTGGGATTTCCAGTTCTGAAGTGCCTAGTCTTTCCAGACAGTTCCACAAGGCTTCCACCCATCTCTGGTCACTGCCATCAGAGAGTTATTTGCCATTAGAGGGTATGAGGGATAGGGAGTGTCTTTGCTTCCTGTCTTAGGACAAAGATTGCTATCACGATTCAGGAGACATTCTGTGAATATCATTGGAAGCTGATGAATTGTTAAATAAAAGGACTTATTTTTCCAGTAGAAGCTGCCTCCAAATTTCTCTCAACTCCACAAGTGGCCCAGAGTGCCATAAGCACAGACTATTCATGGACTTTCACCTAAAAAATAGAAGCTGTGGAACTTATCAGAGGGGGAGACAAGAGACAAGATAGAACAGGGAAACTCTCTTAGCGTGAAATAGGGCACACAATTATAGGATTCTCCAACTCAAATCGGGTTAGAGCAGTTCAAAAGTTAAATGGCTTTAAAATAACAATAATAATCACTAGAACAAAGTAATATTTACTGAGTACTTACTGAGTACCAGGTGCTGTGCAAAGTTCTTTGAATGTGTCATCCTAGTTAATTCTCATAAAAGCCCTATAAGATAGTCACTACTGTGGTTCCTATATTTACAATATAAGGGAATTGAGGCTTAGAGAGCTTAATCGGTTTGTTCAAGGTTACACAGACATAGAAGATCTGGGGTTGGAAGCCAGGCTAGTGTGATACTTTATGGCAACATATTTTAATTATATTTGAAATAAGACCAGGTGGGAGACAGGCATAGCTTGAAGGTTGAATGAGGATATTCTCAGTAGAGTCTTGGATATTATCCTTATGCACTGCAGCATCTACTTCCCAAGAGACGTTGCTGGCTGAGTGGCCCTGCACAAGGAGTCCCGGAGATTTACATTCATTCCTTCCCTTCATTCTCTTTCATTCTTGGGGTTTGAGACAACCACCCAGTCCCCTTACACTGCCGTACCAAGCTCCTCCCCATCCCTTGGGTCCATTAGATTCCCAAACCTAGGTGCAAGGCTTGGGGGTCTCAAATTGAAATAGATGTCCGTGTGAGCCAACGTAATGCTGCAGATGGAAACCCAGACCATTAGTGAGGCTAAAGAGAAAAGTAACTACATCACTAAACTTGTGTTAAGATGTATTGGTCCATTCTCACCACTTTTTACTTCTAGTTTCATCCTGTCAACAGCTATCAGTTAGTGATCATTTTCAGCTAAGACTGGCAGACTCAGTTCTCTAATGGCAGAGCTGAGAGGGCAGTGAAATCTGCTATACCAAGCCATAATCCCAGCCACTTAGACAAGAAAATTGTTTTTCAGGGTTTTACACTGCCATTTCTGTTCACCCTTTAATGAATGTTTTCTGTCCATAAATGAAGCAGGGATGGAAGAAGAGGTGAATAAGTGCTAACATAAATTGCAGTGGGTCAACCACAAATATAGGCTTTCAAAAAAATTTTTTATATATTTTTAGTGTGGGTTAAGGTGCTTCCTGATTTCTAAAGTACTTCCTGAGTTGGACTGGTGTGCCAGATGCATCAAACTTGCTTTTGCAAACCTTTATTTTGTGATCTATATATCAAAATGGAAGGTCTTTTTCAAAAAAAAGATAAAGACCAAAATATAACATATACTTTTCATCATTATATGTCTCTTACTGACTCACCAGTCACATGCTAGGTAATAGATATTGAAATTGAAATAGGCAGGCTCTGAAAAGCTATGGGTGACCTTTACTTTTAGTTTTTGGGCACATGAGTTTTTTCTTAGTTATGATTCATAGCTACACCCTTGTAAAACTGACAAATGGTGGGAAAAATACTTTTATTGTACATTTTGTATTTGTGTAAATAACAACTGCATGTGGCTTTAGCATTGATACCCCAGTTTTTTCTATTATTCTGAATCATATCCAGGGGCTGGAATAATTGTGTGGTCAGCCTGACTGTCATCCCACATACCATGTATGCCATGTTGCTTTGCAGCTCGGCTTTGGATCATTCCTTGGAATCATCGGATCAAACCTTATTGAAAACAAAAGGCAGATGGTAAGTTTTCATCCCTATAGAGTCAGTTCTTCCTCTGAAAAAGCTCAGCATTTATGTGGAGAAGTAACACATCTCTTAAGTCTGTGTGATTTGATCATAAAAGGAACTGCTACTTTGCCATTTCTCCTAACTCTAGGGGATGTGTTTTACTGTGACCCTGTGGTATGGGATTGGTTCTCATCTTGCTTGATGCTCTCTCACTGGCGTCTAGATTTCTTATGCCAAAGGGATGGAATATTCTGGATCTTGCCCTTTGCTTTCCTCCTTATTCCCGAAGGAGTGCTCTAGCCTATCCAATCAGGCTATGGTCCTCACCTAGAAAGCTTTTGCTTCCATTTCCGTTACTACAGCCCTGGATTATTGGTGACCCTCACATCTTTCTCTCTGATACATAATCTTTTGGGTAAGTTTTCACAGAGAGTTCCTGCCTTTTAGGAGATTACAATCTAGAAGAGTTTGACTGCACAAACAAATGTACTTGTGGCACAAAAAAGATAAAATAAAATTATGAAGCCATCCTAAAGTATCTCCATTACCCATAGTTCAAAGCTAAGCATGTTGTAAGACTGAAAGGAGCAAATAACGGAAGGTGAAGCTTCTATGTCTTAATAAGGGCCCACAAGGGTAAGCTGTTATATTTTCCTGGTTCAAACTGAAAAGGCTTCCTCAAGGATAAGGGTAGAAGATACAGACAGAATTGCAAACATATTGCAGTTTTATAGAGTTGTAAATCAAGATGCCTGGTGAGTGGTCAGATGGTGATTGGGCTCCCCCTGTACAGTCTCTGGCACTGAAACTTTGATAATGGGGTCTATTTCACAGCAAGTTTAATCAGATAACGTGATAGCTCCAGGGACAGAGAATTCTAACCATATGTTTTCCCCCAGCAGTGTGGAGAATCGCCCTCAAGGGAGTTCTAATAGTTTTCTTCTTCCATTTCACCTGGACTCCCTCTTTACCAATTGTGTTTGCACTTTGGGCTTAAATTATTCAAAATAATGGGGGAATTTTAATTGTAAAGCTGATCATAGCATAGCTAATAATGCCAATTTCATTACATTGTTCATCCATTATTTACCAATTCT